>BSBK01003118.1:50000-362500 GCA_027943335.1 Chamaecyparis obtusa | reverse complement strand
TAGAGATAAAGAAAGTAGACACAACCCACAAGATATGGAAGCACATAGAAGACATGTTTGAAGGTGACAAACAAGCAAAGGATGCAATGAGAAAAACATGGAAGAAAAGATATAATGCATTAGAGATGGTGCTTGAAGAAAACATCAAAGCTTATAATCAAAGGATCAATGAAGTAGTTGCTTGAATCAAGAACAATGGTGGAGAGATCTCAAGGAAGACATTATGGACAAGTTGATGACCACTCTCACTCTAGAATATGAAAACAAGATCAACATCCTTGATGAGACCATGCAACTTACATCAAATTTCAAGAGAGAGACCTTGATCAGCAAAATCTCAGCTTTTGAGATTTCAAGATTGAAGGCAGAACCTAAGAGTGAGACAACCTCCAAAGAAATAGTTCATGGTAAGAAATCTGCTAACACTTCTAGTAATTTTGATGATGATGATGAAGAGAAAACACTAGATGATTTCATTGCTATGATTTCTAAAAGAGAAAAGAAGGAAAAGGAAAATATGAAGGTCAATTTCCTTTTAAGTACTTTTCATGTAATAAGATCGATCACTTTCCATCTAAGTGTCCTACTAGAGATAGAAAGTTCATAAAGGATTAAAAGCATAAGTACTCTAAAGAATGTTACTATGCTAGAGATGGAGTTTCAGATGATGAATCAGGTGAAGAAGAAATTGGATTCATTTCTATTATAGAAAACAAGACAAATCATAAAAATGAGAAAGAGGAACAAGAGCTAGCATTGATTTCTCAAGTTGATATAAGGACAAACTAGATTATAGATAGTGGTTGTTCACATCACATGATAGGTGATAAAAATAGATTTGTTCATTTGGACATATACAATGGTGGTATGGTTATATTTGGAGACAACACTCCTAAACCCATAGTTGGTAGAGGAGCCATCACCTTGGATGGAAAGAATAGTACTGATGATGTTCTTTATGTTGATGGTTTGAAACATAACCTTCTCAGTGTTGGATAGTTACTTGGAAAAGGCTACTAGTTGGAGTTTAAAGATGAAAAATGCATCATTAACAACAACAATGGTGTTATGATTGCATCAAGTTCAAATACTAGAGGTAATGTTTTCCAGCTTAATTCAAAATCAAGTTTTTTTGTTGCTAAAGTTGTTGACAGTTGGTTGTGGCATAAAATACTATGTCATATCAATTTTGATAACATAGTAAAGATAAGAAATGTAAAAGTAGTAAGAGATCTACATAGCATAGCAAAGCCAGTTGATACTATATGCAAGAAATGTGTGATGCAAAAGCATGTGAGAAATTCATTCAGGAATAAGCACAATTTAGTAGAGAACAAGTTGGATCTGATTCATACTGACCTATGTGGTCCAAATCTGATGAAGGGTGCTCCCCTTAATACCACAAACACATAACAGAAATAGAGAAACAACAACAATATGCAAGAACAGAAAATTGGCTTCTTATTATCTCCACAAATGTGGAATTACAAACTTTTAGAATTACAATATGCAAAGCCACATGGGCATTCCCTTACAATATTCTATAGGACAAAGCCTCGAACTATTACCCAGATCTACTCTGAACTATTCTGAACTGCCTAAGACAATAATACAGCCTTCCTTATATAGGCAATTTTTCCACCGCCTGGGAAGGTTTGAGAATTTTAGCCAATAAGGCCGACCAAACTTAGAATTATTTTATTTTACATTTCATTACATCATAGTCGGCTCAAGATAACCTTTGAAACCCGAACATAAATTTTGAAAAAAATTATTTTTCGCCATTTCAGGTGGCCCAACTTTCGAAGACCATAAGTCATCACCAGTTGACCTGATCGGCTATTATAACCCCATTTTGAAAATGCCACGAAGCGCTCTACAGGCTTGACTGGCGCAAGCGCTCGTCACCCAAATTTTCGACCTCATCTGGGGCCTCTAAAGCCTTCAAAACTGAGTTCAAAGTTTCTGTACCCTGCTGCCAATACCGAAAATCTTCAATATCTTCCAATATAGACTTGATCTGGCAATGAAACTTTACTGGCAGACTTACATGACCAAAATGAACCTCCAAGAAAGAAATCAGATCATTCTGAGCACATGCAGAAATTACCAAAAATAGTAACTTTCCATAAATAGCAGCTCTGCACAAAATAGCCCTTATTGAATACAAAAATAGAAATATTTTTGGGTGATGCAAGATTGATCTTACACCCAAGATGCTCCTGCATCAGACACCTGGGGTAATTTGAGAAGTGACCCTGTCACGACTCAGGTGTGCAGAGGAAAGCCAAGACGGCTAACCTCCTCTTTTGTCAGCCATGATGAATCTTCAACAGGTCATCCTTTCCACTTGACTAGATATTCTTCATATGTCCTGGTCCTTGTGCTTCTGCCAACACGACTGTCCAGTATATCTTCGATCTCCTTAGTGTCTGAACTAGTTGCTGGAATACTCCACTGTGCTGCTGTGATCTCATCTTCAACACCTCCTTCATGATACTCTATCAGGTCGAAAATGTTAAACACTGGTGAAATATTTAGCTCAGTAGGCAATTCTACCTCATATGCGTTTCCTGAATCATGTTTCTTCAATATCCTGCATGGTCCAAACTTCTTCATTTTCAGCTTGTTATATGTACCAACTGGAAACCGCTCCTTCCACAAATGAACCATGACTTCATCACCGACCTGAAATTCCTTATACCTCCTTTTCTCATCTGCCTTAGCCTTATACTGTGCGTTCATCTTGGTAATATGCTTCCTCACCTCCCCATGGATGTTCTTCAAATGTTCTGCAAAATCCTCAGCCTCAGCACTACTTATTTCTCCTTTATCTATCTTTCTCAACTCAGATGCATTTCTTGGACTACTTCCATATACAATCTGGAATGGTGATTTACTAGTGCTCCTATTGACAGAATTATTGTATGCAAATTCTGCCTATGGTAAAATCAAATCCCATCCTGTTGGCTTATCTCCAACCAAACATCTCAGCAAATTTTCCAAACTCCTATTCACCACCTCTGTCTGTCCATCAGTCTGTGGATGATGGGATGAACTGAACTTCAAATCTGTCTTCAACTTCTTCCACAATGTACACCAGAAATACCCAACAAACTTAGTGTCCCGATCTGAAACTATGGTCTTTGGCAAACCATGAAGTCTCACTACTTCTCTGAAAAACAATTCTGCTACATGAACAACATCATTAGTCTTCTTGCAGGGAATGAAATGTGTCATCTTTGAAAATCTGTCAACCACCACAAAAATTGAAACATGTCCCCGCTGTGTCCTCGGTAAACCAAGAACAAAGTCCATACTGATATCCTCCCAAGGCTTCCCTGGTATAGGTAATGGCTGATACAACCCTATATTCTGCTTCACTCCTTTCGCCATCTGACATACTCTGCAACTCTATACAAACTTCTTCACATCTTGCTGCAACTGTGGCCAATAATAATTCTCACCAACCAAAGCAAGGGTTTTATCACGACCAAAATATCCAGCCAATCCTCCACTATGCTTCTCCTTGATGAGATTCTCCCTCATAGAACTTCGTGGAATGCACAACTGACTCCCTCTGAATAGCATATCATCCTGGATGATGAAATCCAACCATTTCGTCCTGTCTAGAGTAACAGGTTCTGTACAAGCTTTCCAAGCTTCACCAAAATCAGGATCCTCTGGATACAAATTCTTGAGTTCCTTGAACCAAACCACTTCAATCTGCATCTTTGTCAGCAATAGTTGCCTTCTGCTAAGAGCATCTACAACCCTGTTAGACTTTCCACTCCTGTGTTTCAAAACAAATGTATAACTCTGCAAAAACTCAACCCATTTCAAACTCCTTTGATTCAATTTTCCTTGACTATTCAAATATTGCAAAGCTTGATGATCAGTATACAAAACAAACTCCTTAGGAAGTAGATAATGTCTCCACTTCTTTAATGCCTGAACTATAGCATAAAATTCCTGATCATAAACAGAATATTTTCTCTTGGCATCATTTAATTTCTCACTGAAATAAGCAACAGGTTTACCTTCTTGGCTCATAACAGCTCCTATTGCAGTGCCACTAGCATCACAATCTACTTGAAACACCTTATTGAAATTTGGAAGTGCTAAAATAGGTTGTTCTGTAACTTTTTGTTTCAACAATTGAAAACTCTTTCTATCCCCCTCTCATTGTCTCAGTCAAGGGTCCACAAATACTGCTAAAATTTCTGATAAACTTTCTGTAAAAGCTAGGTAGACCATGAAAAGATCTTACCTCAGTAGCACTCCTTGGAGTAGGCCATTCAAGGATAGCCTGTACCTTCTCTGGGTCCATTTTTTAGACCTTCTCCTGAAACTACAAACCCCAAATACACTAACTCCTTCTTCACAAAACTGCACTTCTTCAAATTAATCAGCAATTTCTCTTCTCTCAACTTCTCAATACCATATGAATATGCATCATATGCTCATCCAATGTCTTACTAAAGATCAAAATATCATCTAGGTAAACAATGACAAACTTACCCAGAAATTCTTTCAGAACCTCGTTCATGAGCCGCATGAAAGTGCTCGGTGCATTGGTTAGCCCAAAAGGCATGACTAACCACTCATATAGTCCTTGCTTTGTCTTGAAGGCAGTCTTCCATTCATCTCCTTCTCTAATCCGAATTTGATGATATCCACTTTTCAGATCTATCTTTGAAAAATACACAGCTCCACTCAAACAGTCCATAATATCATCCATTCGTGGCAATGGAAACCTGTACTTGATTGTGATCTTGTTTATTGCCCTAGAATCTGTACACATCCTCCATTCTCCATTCTTCTTTGGTGCTAATACCGCTGGTATAGCATAGAGACTCAGACTCTCTCGAATCAATCCTTTCTGTAACAACTCATGTACTTGTCTGTTCAACTCCTCACTTTCTGCAGGTGTCATTCTGTGTGCTGCCTTATTTGGCAAACTCACTCTTGGGATCAAGTCCATCTGATGACTGATCTTCCTGACTGGTGGTAATCCATCAGGCACATTATCGGATACAATATCCTGAAACTCATTCAACAAATCTACAACTTCTACAGGAACATCTTCTACTTCCTCTTTACCAGTTTTTGGAATTAAAGAAAAACATACATGCTCATGCCTCATACCATCTAGAAAATTTCTTCCATCAACAAAAGTGATCCTTGCATTGCCACATACCTTTTCTTCGGTCTCCTTCAATGGTTTTAGCTTATGTCGCACTCCATCCTTTGTCAGGGAATAGGTATTCGCACGACCATCATGTACAGCACATCTGTCAAACTGCCATGGTCTACCCAGCAACATATGACATGCATCCATAGATATGATATCACACAATACCTCATCTTGGTATCCGCCAATCTTGAACTTTACCAGGCATTGTTCATTGACCATGACCTTGTGGTCATCCTATACCCAGGCAATCCGATATGGATGTGGGTGTTTCTGTCTCTTGAGCTTCAACTTTGTCACCATCTCTTCTGACACCAAATTGTCAGTGCTTCCACTATCAATAATCACATCACAACATTTACCTTCACACTTGCACCTGGTGTGAAACAGGCTCCTCCTTTGCTCAGGTTCATTCTCACCACTCAACAGGACTCTTCTGTTAATCAACATTTCTCCTCTTTCAGCATCTTCAGAATTTGATGATCTGGCATCTTCATCTACATGTGCAACTCTGGCCTGGCCTTCATTTCTCCTGTCTGTTCTGCCTTGGCGCTGAGGACATTCAAATGCCCTATGACCTTCTTCTCCATAGTGAAAACATGTTCCACGGAAGCCACCTCTTCTGGATCCTTGTCCTCTTCCTCTTCCTCTCTGATCTCTATTATTCTGATCCTAGAAGTGATTGGAATTATTTCCTCGCTGATTTTGACTGCTACTGGCCTCATCCTTCTTTTTCGGATCTTCATTTCGGCCACCATATGACCGTCCACCAGATTGTCCACCGCGACCTCTTCCGTTTTGTCTGCTCTCAAACTTCTTGTTCAGCTTTTCCTCTACTTTTAGGGCAAATTGGTATGCCTCCTCAATACTGTTCATTCGAACCAGATTCAACTCCTCCTGAATGCTCGGCCTTAACCCATTAAGGTATCGGGCAACTTTCTCCTTATCAGCTTCTGCATGGCCTGTTCTGATGAGGAGTCGATAGAACTCCTCTGTATACTCCTGAACAGATCTTCCCGCTTGCTTCAAACTTTGCATTTTCTTTAGTAGATCAAGCTCATAATCAACAGGAATGAACTGTCGCTTCAATTTATCCACCATCTAATCCCATCTTGTGATTTTATCTTTCCCTCTTCTATTTCGCTCCAATTGAATTTCTTGCCACCAGATCTTCGCATGACCTTTCAGTCTGGCCTTCGTAAATTTGACCCTATCAGGATCCTCAACATCTTCATACTCAAAATACTCCTCACATTCATTGATCCAGTCGATCAATTCCTCTGGGTTAAGATTTCCAGAAAATGTAGGAACCTCAATCTTAGGTCTTTTCCCAATCTTGGAAATTGCCCGAAAAAGTCTTTCTTCCTCTTGGTTCACAATTTCAGCTTCTCCTTCTTGATATTCTTCTTCGGCTTCATCCTCGCTTTCGTCTCTGACATTAAGATTCATTCCTCTACAAATCTCTTCTTGTAATGCTCGCACTTGTCTCTGCAGCTCTCTAACCTCAGGTGTTACAACACCAGCTCTTCCGCCACGTTCCCTTCGTGGAGGCATTTTCGCGATGCACGCTGAAACCCTAGCCACGGTCCTGGTGCAAACTGCCTCACAGTCGGCGATCTGTTTACACACTCAAGAACTCCTCCTCTGATACCACTTGATGAAGGGTGCTCCCCTTAATACCACAAACACATAACAGAAATAGAGAAACAACAACAATATGCAAGAACAGAAAATTGGCTTCTTATTATCTCCACAAATGTGGAATTAAAAACTTTCAGAATTACAATATGCAAAGCCACATGGGCATTCCCTTACAATATTCTGTAGGACAAAGCCTCGAACTATTACCCAAATCTACTCTGAACTATTCTGAACTGCCTAAGACAATAATACAGCCTTCCTTATATAGGCAATTTTTCCACCGCCTGGGAAGGTTCGAGAATTTTAGCCAATAAGGCCGACCAAACTTAGAATTATTTTATTTTACATTTCATTACATCATAGTCGGCTCAAGATAACCTTTGAAACCCGAACAAAAATTTTGAAGAAAATTATTTTACGCCATTTCAGGTGGCCCAACTTTCGAAGACCATAAGTCATCACCAGTTGACCCGATCGGCTATTATAACCCCATTTCGGAAATGTCACGAAGTGCTCTACAGGCTTGACCGACGCAAGCGCTCGTCACCCAAATTTTTGACCTCATTCGGGGCCTCTAAAGCCTTCAAAACTGAGTTCAAAGTTTCTGTACCCTGCTGCCAATACCGAAAATCTTCAATATCTTCCAATATACACTTGATCTGGCAATGAAACTTTACTGGCAGACTTACATGACCAAAATGAACCTCCAAGAAAGAAATCAGATCATTCTGAGCACATGCAGAAATTACCAAAAATAGTAACTTTCCATAAATAGCAGCTCTGCACAAAATAGCCCTTATTGAATACAAAAACAGAAATATTTTTGGGTGATGCAAGATTGCTCTTACACCCAGGATACTCCTGCATCAAAATCAAACAAGATCATACTATGGTGAAAGGTATTTCATTTTTTTTGTTGATGATTATACTAGAATGATGTGGGTTGTGTTCTTGAAAGATAAGTCTGAAGAATTTGAGAAGTTCAAAATATTCAAAGTTAAGCTCAAGAATGAATCTAGACTAAAGATAAAATGTTTGAGATCAAATAGAGGAGGTGAATTCACCTCTGAAAAATTCTATGAGTACTGTGAAGAACATGGCATAAAGAGATAGTTGAGTGCACCTAGAACCCCTTAGTAGAATGGAATTGTAGAAAGAAGGAATAGGATCATCCTTGATACAGTGCACACCATCATGATTGAAGGAAAAGTTTCTCGCACCTATTGGAGAGATGCAGTCAATACAACATCTACACCATCAATAGAATTGAATTGAGGCCTGGTGCTAACAAAAAACCATATGAGCTATGGTTTGGTAATGTTCCCACAGTAAACTACTTCAAAATCTTTGGAAGAAAGTGCTACATCAAGAGGGATGAAGCAATAGGCAAGTTTGATGCAAGAAGCAATGAAGGTATTTTCCTTGGTTACTCTACTAAAAGTAAACCTTATAGATGTTTCAATTTAAGATTGAAAAAGATAATTGAAAGTGCTCATGTTAAGATTGATGAAAAGTTCATGATTCAAGAAAGATATCACGATTACTCACCCATGATTGAAGAAGAACCTAGACCCTCCACCAGTGAGATAGTTATTGAATAAATGTTTGATAGTATTGATGTGTTATTCAATGACCTTGAGACAAGTGAAGAAGAAACTCCTAAGGCTGATGAGTCTGCATCAACTAAGGTTCCAAAGTTTACATCTAGAAACCATTCCAAGAAAGACATCATTGGAGATCAGAGCGGCAAAGCCTTAACAAGATCACAAGAAAAGAACTTAGCTAATAGTGAAGCGGTATGTTTACTATCTCAAATTGAACCTTTAAGTGCTGAAGATGCTTGTAATGATTCAAATTGGCATGATGCTATGAAAGAAAAACTTGATCAGATTATTAAGAATGAAACTTGGGAACTGGTACCAAGACCTAGTGATAAGAATGTGATTGGAGCAAAGTGGATATTTAGGAACAAGATAAATGAAGATGGTATAGTAGTGAGAAAAAAAACAAGATTAGTATGTAAAGGATATGCACAAAGAGAAGGCATTGATTATTTAGACACATTTGCACTTGTGAGTAGATTAGAAGCTATTAAGTTGTTTCTAGCTTATGCTATAGTAAAAAACTTCAAAGTTTATCAGATGGATGTCAAGTTGGAATTCCTAAATGGAGATTTGAAAGAAGAAGTATACATTGAGCAACTAGAAGGATTCACCTTTTCAGATAGACTTGATATGGTATGAAAATTGAAGAAGGCCCTCTATGGACTTAAGCAAGCCCTTAGAGCATGGTATGAAAGACTAGATGGATATCTAACAAAGATTAGATTCAAGAAAGGAGCAACAGACTGTAATCTATTCATAAGAGAGACATCTAAAGGTTTACTACTTGTAGCTATATTTATTGATGAAATTATCTTTGGAGGTAATGACAAACTTAGTGTTGAATTTTATAAGGAGATGCAAAATGAATTTGAGATGAGTATGATTGGTCCTATCAAATACTTTTTGGGATTGAATGTGCAGCAGATAGAAAAAGGTATTTTCATCAATCAGTCCAAGTATGTGAAAGAAATATTAAAAAAATTCAAGATGGATGATTTCAAGCTAGTAGGAACTCCTATGATAATTGGATGCAATATTACAAAAGAAGATGACTCACTAGTAGTAGATATAACATTGTACAAGTCTGATTGGAAAACTTATTTATCTTACTTAGACTAGACCTGATATTTCCAATGTAGTTGGCATAGTTGTAAGATTTGCAGTAGAGCCTAAACAAAGTCACCTCATGGAAGTAAAAAGGATATTCAGATACTTGCAAGGAACTATAGACTATGGTCTATGGTATCCTAATTTAGAAAATGTTGAGCTTCATGTGTACACTGATGTAGATTGGGTAGGATGCATTGATGATAGAAAGAGTACATCAGGTGGAGCAGTGTCTCTTGGTGATAGACTTGTCACTTGGACAAGCAAGAAACTGAATTTTATTTCTCAGTCAATAGCAGAAGCAGAGTATGTTGCAGCAGCCTTGAATTGTTCTAAAATTGTTTGGATCATGCAGATGATAAAGGATTTTGGAATTTAGATTGATTGTCCTATTATTATTCACTATGATAGTACTAGCACTATCAATATGTCGAAGAATCCTGTGATGCATGCAAAGACAAAGCACATTGAGATCAAGTATCACTTCCTAAGAGAGAAAGTGGAAGAGAAAGAAGTCAAGCTGGACTATGTGAGTACTAAATATTAGTTGGCAAACATATTTACAAAGCCCTTGCCAAAGGATACTTTTTAGTATCTCAGGGAGAAGTTGGGAGTAATTACCTTCCCTGATTCTGGTTAGAAGAAAGAAGGAAAGGCATCAGTCCTCAGGGACTAATGGAAGGTTGACTACTCTACCTCAGGAGTAGTACCAATGGTTAAAATTAATGGCACCCTTTTCCATTGATGTTAAAGGGGGAGTAATATATAGAGTCATGAAAAACAAGAGTAAAAAGGAGGAGTAATATACTAAGGGGGAGTAGTATTCAGTTATGATAGCAGTTCAATTAAGGAAATGGAGAATGTTGAAAAATATTGTAGTAGATGGAGGATTCATCTTTGGGGGAGTTTTGATGAGGAAATGGAGAATGTTATCAAAGAAATTTTCTTTTAGGTTGGTGGTGGTTTTTCATTCTACATATTGCCATCAATAATAAAGGAGGAGATTGTTGGAGATTTTCTAGCAGGCCAGTACTGATTGTATGCTTTCCATTGATGAAAAAATATGGAAAGTAGCATGCATGGAAGCCTTATGTAGTAAGCTTTTAGTATATGTAGCATGGACATGATATCATGGGCACAAAGGTTAACTGTTAGTACAGACAATTATATAGCAGCTTGTGTTAGCAGTGTTCTTGATAGAGTAACAGGTAGTGTTTTGTGTATGGTTGTCTGTATAGTTATCATAGAGCCTTGCATGGTTGGATATATGTTGAAGACATGTTAGTGATGTTTTAGTAATGGACACATAGTCTGATATTTAGTAGAAGTAAAGTTATGCAGTCGTTATTCACCAGTAGTAGTTTCCTATGTTTATTTAGAAGAGCCGATACAGATTTTATTGGTTATGGATTTGCGCCTATCTTTTGGGTATGCACCCTTGGAGTTAAGCTCAGAGAATATTTATTGATGTTTATTTAAGAGCACATGAAGTAATTCAGCTTGAGGAGAAAGATATAGTTGTTTTGGTAGACCCGACAGTGTGTAGCGTACGTCTACAATTATCTTATTGGATAGGTCCCAGAATGTGTTGCATGCATAGTAGAGTTGACAGAATGATTATCTAAGTTTGTTATGGTTTCTCTAATATGATTTCAAAGTGGTTCTAATAGGCTGACTTGATTATATCATTTAGAGGAAAGATATTTATAGGCAGTCATTTGTGATTGCTTGTGTGTGGTTCATGGTTGAGTAAGAAGAGTGGAGCAGAGTGTGTGAAGTGTTGAACCATTAGAAGAAGGTCTATGTGACCAAGTCTAAGCGCAGTTCACCAATATCTAGATATAGTGTATATCTGTTATTTAGAAGGTTGTAGCCTTCACCCTTTTGAGCAGTGAGCTCTCGGATAGTGTGTCCTCTCACCTAATAGGGACAATTTTAAAAGACTCCTAACAGGGTCTAAACTTTGACCAGGTCTACTATACTAAATATATTTTCAAGAAACTCCTAACATGGTTAAGGATCTTCTAACAACAATCATAATACACTAGTGCAAAATATTAGTGGGTGTCAATTTCCACCGGGGTTTTTAACAATTTGGTTTTCCCTGTAACCAAAATATTGGTGTTGTGTTCATGTGTTCTTTCATAATTTTTATGCTTTATGTTTAATTATACTTAATTGGATAAATAATTGAAACTTGTAGATAACTGATTCATCCCCCCCCTCTCAGTTATCTCTTGGGACTATTCCTAACAACAACTGTATAACTATCTTCACTTAGAATCAACCTCTGCAACTATGATATCATATTGATAACATATCTAAAAGCCATATTATCAAGGATCTATCCATAAGGCTTCCACACATGCTACTTAAAATATGTTTTCATAAATGACAAACATACAGTTAACACTGGCTTGCTGGCAAGTCTCCAACAATCTCCCCCTTTGGTATTGATGGAAACATTTGGAATTTATGCAGGAGCATTCTAGGATTCTTGGCAATCCTGTATCACCCAAAATATGTTTGATTTGATCTTAGTTAGAGAATTATTTGTTATGAATAAATGCTTGGTAGTCATTCTGCAGTAGTTGTTGTTGCATTCATGACTATGATTGTCATTGATGTCAACACAGTTATCTTCTAGAGACTCCCAGAGAAGCAGATAGTGTTTTGATTAGCGCACATGGGATATTGTAGTTGGTGATATGCGATGTTGAGGTTATACTATTTGATATGTTATATGTCTATGGTTAAGAGCATAGATAGTAATTCATTGATTTATGAAAGTTATAAGCATTTTGGTGGAAGCAGTATTCAGGCAGTGTTCCTGAGTAGCGATCTGTGGAAATCAGATGATATCTCCTAATCAAGATGGAATCTAGTTTTGTGCAATTAAAGGGAATATAGAGACACATTGATAGTCATTTTTTTCACATCACAAACTTTGAGGTCACATGAGTGAAGAGTTATTGCATTTGAAAGCTGACAGTTTTTGTGTATTTTGATGTAGCGTGTGGAAACTTTTGTTTTGTACTTGTGTGCTGACTCATTTGTAATTATTTGAGTGTGGTATAAAGGAAGGAATGTTTTTCCTTATTGTAATGTATTTATGTATGCATGAATAAGTAAGTGAATGAAGAAGTGGCATGGTAGAATGCGAATGTAAGCATGAGGTGAAGAAAAGAGCTAATGAAGTTGTGAAAGCAAGATTATCAAGGAAGACATGTGAAGTATAGAGATCTGGAATTGAGATATGATGTAGCAGTGAGTGTAGTTTGGCATAGTGAGGAGGTAACATATTTCATATTATTCTATTGAATAATCTTAAGGTCATTTGGACAGTGTGTTCAGTGATCTTACCCTGAAGCTGTTTGGGCAGTGGGTCCTTCTGTCTTCCATAACTCCTAATAGGGTTAGAATCTTTTAACAGGGATTCAAAATCTTCAAATAGGGATTCATATGTACTGAATGTATTTCATAAGACTCCTAATAGAGTCCATCCTTTCACAAGGAATATTCATATTAGTGCATCTTTTGTAGGCATCATTTCCACCGGGGTTTACTCTTTGATCAAGACGTTCCCTAGTCAACATATCTTGTGTTATTGTGTCATTATGGATGAATATCTTTCTATGGTTGGTAATTACATTGCTTACATGGTTAAATGTTGTTGAAGTTGATAAAGGTTATAATTATCTGATAACTGATTCACCCTGTTGGTACTGAAAATGTAGTTTTGAGGTACCATGTAAAATTCTTGATTAAGTGCTCATTTTTGGCTTTGTATTGCATGGTAGTATGGGCGTATTTGGGGTCATATCTTGAGGTCTATGTGTTCATTACTTTTCATTCATCCTATTGAGTTTTTTTGAGTCCTTAGATGGCATTTTGAAATGGGTTTTCATCATTTCATTCCTAGGGGGTCTCAAAATTAGAAAATTGTTGTGTATAATTCACCGGGAAGGGCTACTTTGAGATTGAATATCTTGAATTCTGATAAGTATCATGAAAATATGGGAATGGGGGCATCTTTAGTGTGCTTCATTTGACCTATGTTTCCTATTTCAAGTTTCTGTGATGAGTTTTGATAGGGCTTGCTCATCCCCTTCCGGAGGTGTTTTCTTGGATTTGCATAATGCACTTCTGCAGTTATTCTCAGAGGCCATGTTTCTAGAGCTGTACCTTTTGCCTAGTGATCTGAAGTGAAGTCATGATCATGTCCCTATATTTTAAACAATTTTTTCTTCATCTTGGTTGGTTTTTAGCTCATGATGAATACATTGGATGAGTTTCCCAATGCGGTTCCATTTGTAGTTTTTGCTGTTTGGACAAGGTGCACTGTGCGAACTTTTGTCAGAAGCCTACTTTGATAGCTTGTATCTTTTGCCCAGGTGATCTAAATTGCAATCAAATTGCTCCCCTATTTTCCAAACATGAAATAATTCCATGGCCTGAGATGATGAGTCTTGGTGAATCTGTGTGGTCAGTTTTGTGAGCCCTTTCCATTTGCAAAAAATTGAATTTCCCAGTTGTACTAAACTATTTGTTTGTCGGGGGCCCACTTTACGAGGTTATAAATTTTGACCAGTCAAGCCTAATGTTGAAATTATTATTTCCCTACATTGTAGACATAACATACTGCTTCCAGTTTCAATTGGGACTCCCTGCTAATCTACCTTCTCAGTTTTTGAAGCTAATTCCATTTGCAATTTTCAGTACTTTTCTGCATGTCTTGAGTTTACTTCTGCAAGTACCTATTTTTAGTGAGCTATATCTTTTGTCTGAAAGATGCCCAAATTGAATTAGTTGTGGGTTTGGGTTGTAGACATCTTAACATACTTGCATGCCGGTTTGTGGCTCCTTCGAGGTCCATTTGCTATTTTTACCAGGATGGTTGCAGTAGCAGTTTATTGTTTTCTAACGGTGGCTTTGCAGAGTAGAATCAAAATGCCAACTTTGAAGGTTAATATCTTTCAGCTCAGTTGCACTCAAGAGATGCCATTTTGCAAAATGCTTGTTTGTATGATAGAGAATAGGCTCGTTTAGTGGCGGGGCCAGGTCAGGTGAAATTGTTAGTTTTTAAAGCCACTTTTAGAGCCCCCTAACCCAGTTTTGGCACTTTGCATAAAATGTGAATTTCAATGTTTCAATGATCTGGGTTTGATTTAATATGGATTCAAAAGTATGCAAAGGGCATAAGAGGTGTTTGAGATTGTTTCAGGGATTGGGTGTTTGAAATCAAAAATTTTTTAGCCGGACCCACTCTGGGGCTTGACTTTGCTCATCATTAGTTGTCAGTTGCAAGTTATCAGTTATCTTGGGAGATGAATTTTAAAATGTAGCAAAGGTCAAGAGGGGGAATGCCAAAGCACGACATTGCCATTACTAAGTGGAGTTAATAGTGGGCGCACTATGGATTAATGCCAATGCAATGTTTAAAATGACAATGAAGCCAAGCATCTAGATGGATGGCAGGTTTAGTAGATCACTTGGATTTTTGTATGCTAGGAGTTCGAGGAAAATTTGAATATCTTTATAGAGAATTGCAACAGACTTCGTCCTCTTAAAGATAAAGATCTTTCACTAAGAATGATTATGGATCATTTTATAAAAATGAAAGGTGGGTCATTGGGGACCATAAAACTGAGAATGAAAGAGATGAAGCTAAAGCTTTAAAGAATTCTGTAAACAAAGATACAACACCATAAAACATGGAAGAAGACAAGAAACAGAAAGGAGTTTCTACGAAGGAAGCTATGACTAAAGAATATCTCAGATCAGAGAAAACATTAAGAAATGAACTCGATGCTCCCAAAGAAGAAATGAAAGAGCAATTCGATAGAATTCAGAAGCAACTAGATAGAATTGGGAGAGCTAGTAGTTCTTGTTAGCACGCAAGCACCAAAGAAGCCGCACAAGAAATTAATTGATGCGCACCATTGTTGCAAGTTGATGCATTCCAAACAAATGAAGATATTGCAATATAGACTGATGTTTGAATGTGGGACCTGGTCATGCTAATTAGAATCCAGCGCATTAACAATTGAAAAGGTTGCTGGTTCAATGTACAAGTTGCGAATGAAAAGGAAGGTGCAATGCGAGTTAAGAGGAGGCCCACAATAAATGGCAATGCACATTAGCTAGTGCATGTTGGAGGCCTTGCGAAATAGACATGCATGTTATAACGTTCCAATGGTAATGCATGAAGCAAATTAAGGGCCTACAGATGTGAACAAGGGGGGTGGCCTATCATCGTGCCTTGCTACATAATGAAGCACCCATTGACCCCAGTTTGGAATTTGTTGCAAAATAGATCGAACAATGCAAAATAGAGAACCAGCACGTTTTGGTGGTAGCATGTACAAGTTGAATTGAGGATGCACACACCATATAAATCTGTCGTGAAATATGCAAGAAGGAAATTCATGCCAATGGAGGAGGCATTGTCTCTGGTGCCTTGCCAGTAAGAGGACCACCAGCATATATTGGAGGAGGCTAATGGATTAGATGTGGACTTGTGCAAGAAAGAGGAGTTTAGGCATTTAAAAAATGTAAATTGATATGTCCCACATGCGGTAGGCAACAGGCATTTTAGCATTTATATCCTACAGCACTCCCATTCAATGTAAAGTAAGAAGCCATGGAGGCTATCAGTGGGCCCAATATTTTGAACGAAAGTTTGAAAAGGTCTTTAAAACATCTAAATCCAATATCCCACATTGGTGCTGAAATAGGTATGTAAGATGTTTAAATGCAAACACAGCCACAATGGAACTTAAATGATGAGTGGAGGCTATGCCCATGTGTGCATTGAATGGTTGCCTTGGTTTTCATGCCTGGGCCCACTGGTAAAGAAATTTTGTAGTGATGTGCATCTTGACAAGTCAAGATGGACACATGGTGACTGTTCACCAGTTCACGAGATAGAGTTGGCAGTTAAGAGAGGACTTGGAGATTCAGAGAATGCGGTCAGTTGCCAATTCGTCGAGTGTTGGTGATTAGTGTGAAATTATCTAGCTACTTGGATGTAATGATATTTTCCACTTCGCTAGATGCTGGTGGTCAAAGCTACATGATTCTATGATTCAGAGATAAGCCATTCGCCAAGTCGCCAGATATTCGAGCAGCTAGCACTAACATCTAGCAAATGAGCGAAGCATAAAGTCACTAAGTCTCAGAATGATAAAACAGTTAAGTCAAACATTAAGCAAATTGGAGATTGCCTTATTCGCTAGTTCACCAAGTAAGGTGGTCAGCCCTGAGATTTGTTTGTGCACCAATAACTTGCTGACAAGTGGCACTCCCTGCTGCATACTATGGGTCCCACAGTTTGAAGAGGAAATGTGACATAAAAGGATTAAAAAATTTAGAATTGAGGACTCACATGACATTTCAAGTTGTATAAAAATCAAGGTTTAAAAAGTTAAAATGATATAGTGTTGACTATAGGCCAAAATTGAAAAATTTAACTCAAAGAACTAAGAGACAAATTGATGGCTGGTGGCTTCATTTTTTTTGCCTAGGATATCAAGTATTATATATCGTCAGAAAGGTGAGAGAATGAGGATTTAATTTTCAAAATTAGATTTGATGTAGGTCCTATTGGTTTGCAGATATTTACAGTTGAATGAAGTAGGGGCCGAGGAGATATTTTGGAAATATCTGAGTTTGTTGAATCTGGTGACTCATAGTTTGTTTGAGCAGAGGACAAGTGCTTTCAGGAGAGAATGATGTGGATTAGATCTTCAATTTAGAGAAGTGATTTAGTAGATGAGCAATCTGACAAGTGTCCTTGTATGATTCCTTTGGAATGTTCTCCCCCTCCTTATTCTACACTTCTTTCTGTGTACAGGGTTCCCTCTCGGTTCCATCTTGGTTCATAATTTTGGTCCTCCAAGGGAGAAATCAAAGGAAGTTCCATTAATGCAAGTCCTGTTATGAAATTGATGTTTTAGTCTAGATGTAGTGTCAATTTGAGTGTACTGAAATAGGTTTTATCAATAAAATATGACTGAAATCTCATTGCAAGTATTTTGATGTCTCTGTGTGTTTTGGAAATTCTTATGAATTGGATTTGTAAGGCAATGTCCAATTTTTCATTTACAAGGTAGACTATGAGTTTGTCCATAAGTTTCCTTCAAGGAAGGAGTAAATCTGGCTAGATAATCTCTGAGAATTTCAATAATGTATAGATCTGATGATCATGTGTTTATAGTGAAAATGGTAGTCTATAAGGCAGAGTATTAATTTCAGGTGTTTTTGAATTGATGAAGTTTTGTGGATGTTTTCTCAATTTGACTCCACACCCTAGGATAAGGCACTGGGTTTACACTAGACTTGCATCCAAATCTTTAAAATCAATCAACCTATTTCCTTTTCTATTTTAGTGTATGGAATGATAGATCAAGTATGATGGGCTGGAAGCCATCCCCTGATTCACTCAGAGTAGTGAATCCCTTCACAAGACATTAGTGTTTTGTCTAATCCATGTTTATACCTGCTTATGATTTGTAGAGAAATTATCAATTGAGGTAGATGTTCATAGGTGTACCCGCCTGGGTCTGTGGAGCCTGAAGTGAAGAAGGAATTCATCCTTTTTAATTAGTATTTCTCTTGCTAGGAAAAGAGCATCAAAAGGGAGAGATCGGGTTTATGGTCTAGTTATTTCCCCCTACAAGAAAAATAGCTAACAAATTGGTGACTCTACTGGGGATCGCAATACATGACAGCAAGTTTAAGATGTCTAATTCCTTGCTTTGTTGAATCATCCCACGGTCTGGTCCAATTTGGATATAGAGTCTATTCTTTTCAAAAAATTATTATATCTTCTCACTGAATGTGAGTGGTGACTTTGTCATCTCTGTTTGATCAGTGAATTGTAATCAAAGAATTAATATATTTGCGGTCCTAACAAACAGTCAGTATTCTATTACGGTTGTGTTGTCTTTGCTAGTTTTGAAGATGGTTCAGATTTGAGAAAATCTCTCAGCTGATTCAGATTCTATCCTCTAAAAAAAGGTGGCAGCTCTATGAAGTTTTGGAAGGTGATTTAAAGGAGGTTTTAGATCATTTTTTTACACCAGCAAGAGCACTTCCAGGTAATTTTCATCAAAGTACAAAATCAGTCCCTAAATACGTGAACAAGTCACTATGAAAAGGGAAATTAGTTTTAAAGTTTGTCATACATTCTGGTTGAAGTTTCAGTTTCAAGAAGTTAGAAGTGTGCTATGGTTTTGTGATGATAATGGTTGCATAAATTTAGATAGAAATCTTTGTGATAAAATATGAGGTGTTGATCACATAAATGGTTAAAATAGAAATTCCAATATTCATGGAGCAAGATCTATTTTCTAGATCTAAAATTTATGAGCAAGATCTTGGAAGTACTAATATAGAAAAAGATATTGCATCGAGTTGGCAAAGAGTCCAAGAGAAAGCTCTATTGATTTTGAGAAAAATAGTAGGAGAAAGGAAAGAAGAGTCAGCATATGCATTTTATCAAAGGTTTTCTAGTATAGTTGATAAGCTTATAGTGGATATTGATTTCCTAGAATTAGAGTGGGTGCAATTATTTGTAGAGCTTTGTATGCCAGAATCCTGTGATTTGTCAGCTTCTTGTATAGAAGAAATATCTGAATGTGTTAGAAGATGGATAGATGACATTGAAGATGTTGAATCTAAACTTAGTTGTGTTGATGCTGAGTTTACTTGTGCTAGTAGTGCTGATTATAAACCAACATGAAGTCTATGAACAATAAAATAGTGAGGAAGAATCTGTAACTGGAAGTGATTCTGTTAAGTTTGTAGAATTCACTTATTCTTAGCATATAGATGATGATTTCTTGTTTTAGCTTGAAAATGATTCATGTGAACAACAAGAGTTTGAATATGATGCAAATGAAAGTGATACTAAATCTTTTGCACAAAATGATATAAATCAAGAAGTCTTGTCTCTTGCTTCCAGTAAGGAAGATGTATTCAGCAGTGTACAAGAGGTTCAACGCCCGCTAAGTAGTGAAAAGATTTCAGAACTCCTAGATGCTGATTTTCAGAAATATGCACACACATTTGACTCTAGAGTTTCATGCCCAATAGATATATGTTTTGACAAAGAGAGTATTAGCGGGGATATGAAATGTGAAAAATATTTTGAGTTTCCTTCTCCTATTTTTGAAGTTCATGACCTGCAATTTAAGAGTACATATGATTATGATGAATTTGCTATTGTCATGTATGATGAGCATGAAGATGTATGTACTGCTATATATTCAGATTTTCATGAACCTAGTCTGACTAATTCTAGTTTGAACTATGATGCTGAGGAGAAAGACAAATCTAAGTGTGTACGTTCAGATTTAAAAGTAAATGATGAACCATTATTTGACAATGATTTCCCATGTTTACAAGATGCTGATAGGAGTTATCATCAACAAGATTTCTCTATTTTATTGCAATTGGTTTTTTGTTTAGAGGCATTCTATTTTAGTTTGCAAACTAATGTTCAGAATGTGGATGTTTCCTGCCATGAGAGTGAGCTGGATTGTTTTTTTTTCCAGCAAGTCAGCAATAGGGAAGGGTGTGATGATGTGATATCACACAATGATCATCATTCTCAGTATTTCGGTGACTTTGTTTTGCCAAGTAATGATGAGTTTGCTGATTGTCTTTTGTTTGATGTGCTAAAGGTGAACGACAGTATTTTTGATCAAGCACATGGAAGCAATAATTTGAGGTTACCTCTAATGCATGGAGATGAAAATTAGATGTTTGACAGAGGTAAGAACTGAATTTAGTTGTGGGGCTTTAAGCCTTTGTAAATAAGCTTCAAGTTTGTACATTTGATGTTGCTTTCCTTTCAGCAGTAGTGTAGTTTTCTTTTGAATAAAGAACCAGTTTTGAGGAGCTTGTTGGACCCGATTTAGTAACTTTTTGAGAAGTTGTTGGAATAAGTAAATGAAGTGTGTTTGGAGTGACAAGGTGAAGAAGCCAATTTTTGGGGTGGTCTACTCTTCCAGGAGATTCTGAGATTCTTGTGCTGATCTTACACTCAGCCATCTCAAGACAGAGCAAATGTTGGTACTCAAAATGCATTTTTGAGGTACCATGTAAAATTCTTGATTAAGTGCTCATTTTTGGCTTTGTATTGCATGCTAGTATGGGCGTATTTGGGGTCATATCTTGAGGTCTATGTGGTCATTGCTTTTCATTCATCCCACTGAGTTTTTTTGAGTCCTTAGATGGCATTTTGAAATGGGTTTTTGTCATTTCATTCCTAGGGGGTCTCAAAATCAAAAAATTGCCAAGTGTAGAATTCATCGGGAAGGGCTACGTTGAGATTGAATATCTTGAATTCTGATAAGTGTCATGAAAATATGGGAATGGGGGCATCTTTAGTGTGCTTCATTTGACCTATGTTTCCTATTTCAAGTTCTTGTGATGAGTTTTGATAGGGCTTGCTCATCCCCTTCCAGAGGTGTTTTCTTGGATTTGCATAATGCACTTGTTCAGTTATTCTCGGAGGCCCTGTTTGTGGAGCTGTACCTTTTTCCCAGTGATTGGAAGTGAAGTGATGGTCATGTCCCTATATTGTAAACAAGTTTTTCTTCATCCTGGTTGGTTTTTAGCTCATGACAAATCCATTGGATGAGTTTCCCAATGCAGTTCCATTTGCAGTTTTTGTTGTTTGGACAGGGTGCACTGTGCGAACTTTTGTCAGAAGCCTACTTTGACAACTTGTATCTTTTTCCCAAGTGATCTAAATTGTAATCAAACTAATCCCCTATTTTCCAAACATGAAATACTTCCATGACTTGAGATGATGAGTCTTGGTGAATCTGTGTGGTCAGTTTTGTGAGCCCTTTCCATTTGTAGAAAATTGAATTTCCCAGTTGTACTGAACTATTTGTTTTTCAGGGGCCCACTTTACGAGGTTATAAAATTTGACCAGTCAAGCCTAATGTTGAAATTATTGTTTCCCTACATTTTAGACATAACATACTTCTTCCAGTTTCAGTTGGGACTCTTTGCTAATCTACCTTCTCAGTTTTTGAAGCTGATTCCATTTGCAATTTTCAGTACTTTTCTGCATGTCCCAAGTTTACTTCTACAAGTACCTATTTTCAGTGAGTGATATATTTTGTTTGAAGGATGCCCAGATCAAATCAGTTGTGGATTTGGGTTGTAGACATCTTAACATACTTGCATGCTGATTTGTGGCTCCTCTAGGGTCCGTTTACTATTTTTACCAGGATGGTTGCAGTTGCAGTTTATTGTTTTCTAATGGTGGGTTTGCAGAGCAGAATGAAAGTGCCAACTTTGAAGGTTAATATCTTTCAGCTCAGTTGCACTCAAGAGATGCCATTTTGCAAAATGCTTTTTGTATGATAGAGAATAGGCTCGTTGAGTGGCGGGACCAGGTTGGGTGAAATTGACAGTTTTTAAAGCTGCTTTTGGAGCCCTCTGACCCAGTTTTGGCACTTTGTAAAAAATGTGAATTTCAATGTTTCAATGATCTGGGTTTGATTGAAAATGGATTCAAAAGTATGCAAAGTGCATACAAGGTGTTTGAGATTGTTTCAGGGATCAGGTGTTTGAAATCAAAAAAAATTTAGTTGGACCCACTCTGGGGCCTGACCTTGCTCATCATTAGTTGCCAGTTGCAAGTTATCAGTTATCTTGGGAGATGAATTTTAAAATGTAGCAAAGGTCAAGAGGGGGAATGCCAAAGCATGGCATTTCCATTACTAAGTGGAGTTAATAGTGGGCGCACTATGGAGTAATGCCAATCCAGTGTTTAAAATGACAATGAAGCCAAGCATCTGGATGGATGGCAAGTTCAGCTGATCACTTGGATTTTTGTATGCTGGGAGTTCGAGGAAAATTTGAATATCCTTATAGAGAATTGGAACAGACTTCGTCCTCTTAAAGATAAAGATCTTTCACTAGGAATGATTATGGATCATTTTATAAGAAATGAAAGGTGGGTCATTGGGGACCATAAAATTGAGAATGAAAGAGATGAAGCTAAAGCTTTAAAGAATTCTGTAAACAAAGATACAACACCACAAAACATGGAAGAAGACAAGAAATAGAAAGGAGTTTCTATGAAGGAAGCTATGACTGAAGAAGATGTCAGATCAAAGAAAACATTAAGAAATGAACTCTATGCTCTCAAAGAAGAAATGAAAGAGCAATTCGATAGAATTCAGAAGCTGCAAGAAGAGCAACTAGATAGAATTGGGAGAGCTAGTAGTTCTTGTTAGCACACAAGCACCAAAGAGGCCGCACAAGAAATTAATTGATGCGCACCATTGTTGCAAGTTGATGCATTCCAAACAAATGAGGATATTGCAATACAGACTAATGTTTGAATGTGGGAGCTAGTCACGCTAATTAGAAGCCAGTGCATTAAGAATTGAAAAGGTTGCTGGTTGAATGTACAAGTTGCGAATGAAAAGGAAGGTGCAATGTGAGTTAAGAGGAGGCCCACAATAAATGGCAATGCACATTAGCTAGTGCATGTTGGAGGCCTTGCAAAATAGATAGGCATGTTATAATGTTCCAATGGTAAGGCATGAAGCAAATTAAGGGCCTACAGATGTGAACAAGGGGGGTGGCCTATCATCATGCCTTGCTACATAATGAAGCACCCATTGACCCTAGTTTGCATTTTGTTGCAAAACAGATCGAATAGTGCAAAACAGAGAACCAACACGTTTTGGTGGCAACATGTACAAGTTGAATTGAGGATGCACACACCATATACACCCATCGTGAAATATGCAAGAAGGAAATTCACGCCAATGGAGGAGGCATTGTCTTTGGTGCCTTGCCAATAAGAGGATCGCCAACATATATTGGAGGAGGCCAACGGATTAGAATGGGACTTGCATAAGAAAGAGGAGTTCAGGCATTTGAAAAACATAAATTGATATATCCCACATGCGGTAGGCAGCAAGCGTGTTAGCATTTATATACTGCAACACTCCCATTCAATGTAAAGTAAGAAGTCATGGAGGCTATCGGTGGGCCCAGTTGATTGGTGGATACTGCATGGTGGTGGGCCCAGTATTTTGAATGAAAGTTTGAAAAGGTCTTTAAAACATCTAAATCCAATATCCCACATTGGTGCTGAAATAGGTATGTAATATGTTTAAATGAAAACACATTCACAATGGAACTTAAATGATGAGCGGAGGCTATGCCCATGTGTGTGCTCAGTGGCTGCCTTGGTTTTCATGCCTGAGCCCACTGGTAAAGAAATTTTGCAGTGATGCACGTGCTAACTACTCAAGATGGACATGTGGCGACCGTTCACTAGTTCATGGGATAGAGCTGGCGGTTAAGAGAGGACTTGGATATTCAACGAACACGGTCAGTCACCAATTCACCGAGTGTTGGTGGTTAGTGTGAAATTATCTAGCGACTTGGAGGTAACGGTATTTTCCACTTCGCTAGATGCTGGTGGTCAAAGCTACATAATTCCATGATTCAAAGATAAGCCATTCACCAAGTCGCCAAAAATCTGGGCAGTTAGCACTAACATCTAGCGAATGAGCGAAGCATACAGTCACTAAGTCTCAGAATGATAAAATAGTTAAGTCAAACATTAAGCGAATTGGAGATTGCCTTATTTGCTAGTTCACTAGGTAAGGTGGTCAGCCCTAAGATTTGTTTGTGCACCCAATAACATGCTGACAAGTGGCGCTCCCTGGTGCATACTATGGGTCCCGTAGTTTGAAGAGGAAATGTGACATAAAAGGATTAAAAAATTCAGAATTGAGGACTCGTGACATTTCAAGTTGGATAAAAATCAAGGTTTAAAAAGTTAAAATGATATAGTGTTGACTATAGGCCAAAATTGAAAAATTTAAATCACAGACCTAAGAGACAAATTGATGGCTGCTGGCTTCATTTTTTTTGCCCGGGATATCAAGTGTTATATATTGTTGGAAAGGTGAGAGAATGAGGATTTCATTTTTAGAATCAGATTTGATGTAGGTCCTGTTGGTTTCTAGATATTTGCAATTGAATGAAATAGGGACTGAGGAGATATTTTGGAAATATCTGAGTTTGTTGAATCTGGTGATTCATAGTTTGTTTGAGCAAAGGATAGGTGCTTTTAGGAGAGAATGATGTAGATCAGATCTTTAGTTTAGAGGGGTGATTTAGTAGTTGAGCAATCTGACAAGTGTCCTCATATAATTCCTTTGGAATGTTCTCCCCCTCCTTATTCTGCACTTCTTTTTGTGTACAGGGTTCCCTCTCAGTTTGGAATTTTGGTCCTCCAAGGGAGAAATCAAAGGAAGTTCCATTAATGCAAGTCCTGTTATGAAATTGATGTTTTAGTCTAGATGTAGTGTCAATTTGAGTGTACTGAAACAGGTTTTATCAATTTAAAATATGACTGGAATCTCATTGCAAGTATTCTGATGTCTTTGTGTGTTTTGGAAATTTGTATGAATTGGATTTGTAAGGCAATGTCCAATTTGTCATTTACAAGGTAGATCGTGAGTTTTTCCATAAGTTTCCTTCAAGGAGGGAGTAAATCTAGCTGGATAATCTCTGAAAATTTCAATAATGTATAGATTTGATGATCATGTATTTGCAGTGAAAATGGTAGTCTATAAGGTAGGGTATTGAATTTAGGTGTTTTTGAATTGATTAAGTTTTGTGGATGTTTTCTCAATTTGACTCTGCACCCTAGGATAAGGCATTGGCTTTACACCAGACTTGCATCCAAATCTTTAAAATCAATCAACCTATTTCCTTTTCTATTTTAGTGTATGGAATAATAGATCAAGTATGATGGGCTAGAAGCCATCCCTTGATTCACTCAAAATAGTGAATCCCTTCACAGGACATTAGTGTTCTTTCTAATCCATGTTTATACCTACTTATGATTTGTAGAGAAATTACCATTTGAGGTAGATGTTCATAGGTGTACCCGCCTGGGTCTATCGAGCCGAAGTGAAGAAGGAATTCATCCTTGTTAATTAGTATTGCTCTTGCTAGGAAAAGAGCATCAAAATGGGAGAGATCAGGTTTATGGTCTAGTTATTTCCCCCTGCAAGAAAAATAGATAACACACCCCCCCCCTTCTCAGTTATCTTGGTGGTCTTTACTTTCTAACAGTATTTTGCTTGGTTTTGGATTTTGGTTGCTTGGTTTCAGTGTTTACCAAGTTTCTAAGTCTCTAAAGAATGCCTGGTAACTAAAGACATCAGTTATCGCTAGCGCTTGGTGATAACTACATTGCTTGGTGATGCTTGACATGGTTAGTTCACTAGCGCTTGGTTATTTCTTTGCTACTCGGTAATAGGTCTTACCAACTGGTGTTCTTGCTTGTCCGACTAAAGCATTTAATTTAGGCCATGTTCCTCAAGTTGTGGATTGACCGTTGGGCGTGAGAGGACCTAGATCTAGTGTGTTGCATTCTTTTATGTGGATCTGATGACCATTGGGGCCATCTTGGAGAATGTATTTTATTGTAAGGTTTTTATGAGCCGACTGATGTTTTGGCTAAGGAAGTAATTATTTCATCTAGCTGACTTGTGGCTAAGGATAAGTATTTATAAGATATTTGAGTAGTTGTTTAGGGGGGATCAAGTGAAGCAGATTTAGTAGCTTACAAGCTTAGGAATAGGAAGATTGCTTGGAAGTTGTGAGTACAATTTTTGATCTTTCTTGGGATACCTACCAGTGTCCTATCATGTTGCAAACTTGGGCTAGCTGAGTGATGAAGTTGTGGAAAAGATTTGGATCCTACGAGATCTTGTAGATTGTTGCTTTCTTTATATTTGGCCGTAACCGAGAAGGCCTTATAGCCTAACACATTGCATGTAATTAGTGATTTGATGAATAAATATTTTAGTTCTATAATAGATCTAGCATTATTATTGTGGAATTCCACTATGTTGTGATTTGGCTACAAGGTTAGATAGTCCTTAATTGGATTCTCCATCCTTAACTACATCAGGTGGTATAAGAGAGATTTGATCTTGAATGTGTGGATGTTAGGAATAGTCCCAAGAGATAATTGAGAGGGGGGGGGTGTGAATCAATTATCTACAAGTTTCAATTCTTTATCTAATTAAGTATACTTAAACATAAAGCATAAACACAATCAAAGAACACATGAACACAACACCAATATTTTGGTTACGAGGAAACCCAAACAGGTAAAAACCCTGGTGAGACTTGATACCCACTAATATTTTGTACTAGTGTATAATGATCCTTGTTAGAAGATCCTTTACCCTATTAGAAGTAGCTTTACAATATATGAAGTACAGTAGACCTAGTTAAGGGTCAGACCCTATTAGGAGTCTTTTACAATTGTCCCTATTAGGGGAGAGGATGCACTATCTGAGAGCTCACTACTCAAAGGGGCGAAGGCTACAACCTTCTAAATAAAAGATACACACTATATCTTGATCTTGGTGAATTACGCTTCGGCCTACTATCTGGATTAGTTCCAATGAATAGCACACATATTATACTTGGTCACATTGACCTTCTTCTAATGGCTCAACACTTCGCACACTATGCTTTGCTCTACTTAATCAACCATGAACCACACTTTAGCAATCACAAATGACTGCCTATTAATATCTTTCCTCTAAATGAAATGATCAGGTCAGCATGTCAAAACCAACTTGAAATAATAATAGAGAAACCTTAATAAACTCCAACAAACATTTGTTGGCTCTATTATGCACATAACATAATCTGGGACCTATCTAAATAAGATAATTGTAGATGCATGCTACACACTGTCGGCTCTACCAAAACAACTAGAACTTTCTCTACAATATGAATTAACTCATGCACTCTTAACCAAACATCAACAACTCATCTCTAAGCTTAACTCCAAGGGTGCATACCATAGAGATAGGCACAACTCACGAACCAATAAAATCTCTATCGGCTCTGCTGAACAAACATAGGAAACTGCTACTTGCGAATAGCGACTACATAACTTCACTTGCGTTCATCATCAAACCATGTGTCCATGAACTTAACATCACTAACATGTCTTCAACATATATCCTAGGGTGCATGCCCATAAGACAACTATACGAACAACCATACACAAAATACTGCTTGTAACTCTGTCAGGAACACTTCTGACACAAGTTGCTATATAACTATCTGTACTCGCATGCAACCTCTGCACCCATGATATCATGCTAATATCATGTCCATGAAACATATACAGAAGGCTTACTACATAAGACTTCCATGAATACTACTTTCCATATGTTGTCATCAATGGCAAACATATAGTCAGTACTGGCCTACTTGAAAATTTTCCAACAATCTGCCCCTTTGGCATTGACGGCAACATGTGGAATGAAAAACCACCATAAACCCAAATGAATAATTCTTTCATAACATTCTCCATTTCCTCTTCAAAACTCTCCCAAAGATGAAACCTCCATCTGTTGCAATATATTCCAACATTCTCCATTTCCTCAACTAAACTATTGTCACAACTAAATACTACTCCCCTTAAGTATATTACTCCTATTTTTCATGACTTTGTATACTACTCCCCCTTTGACATCAATGGCAAAGGGTACCATTCATTTTAAGAATCAATACTACTCTAGAAGTAGAGTAGTCAACCTTCCATTAGTCCGTGAGGACTGATGCCATTCCTGCTTCCTTCTAAGCAGAATCAGGGAAGGGAATTACTCCCAACTTCCCCCTAAGATACTCAAAAGTATCCTTAGGCAAGGGCTTTGTGAATATGTTTTCCAACTAATCTTTAGTATTCACATAGTCCAATTTAACTTCTTTCTTTGCCACTTTATCTCTTAGGAAGTGATACTTGATCTCAATGTGCTTTGTCTTTGCATTCATCATAGGGTTATTCGACATATTGATAGTGCTAGTGTTATCCCAGTGAATAACAATAGGATAATCAATCTAAATTCCAAAATATTTTATCATCTTCTTGATCCACACAATTGTAAAACAATCCAAGGCTGCTGTAACATACTCCTCTTCTACTATTGACTGAGAAATATAATTTTGTCTCTTGCTTGTCCAACTGACAAGTCTATCACCAAGAAACACTGCTCCTCCTGCTGTACTCTTTTTGTCATCAACACATCCGACCCAATCTACATCAGTGTATACATGAAGCTCAACATTTTCTGAATTGGGATACCATAAACCATAGTCTATAGTGCCTTGTAAGTATCTGAATATCCTTTTTACTACCATGAGGTGACTTTATTTAGGCTCAACTACAAATCTTCCAACTATGCCAACTGCATTTGGAATATCAAGTCTAGTCTGGGTAAGATAAATCAATTTACCAATCATTGAATTGTACAATGTTATATCAACTACTAGTGAGTCATCTTCCTTTGTAAGCTTGCATCTAGTAATCATAGGGGTTCCTACTAGCTTGCAATCATCCATCTTGAATTTCTTTAATATTTCTTTCACATACTTAGACTGATTAATGAATAGACCTTTCTCTATCTGCTACACATTCAAACCTAAAAAGTATTTAATAGGACCAATCATACTCATCTCAAATTCATTCTGCATCTCCTTAGCAAATTCAACACTAAATTTGTCATTACCTCCAAAGATAATGTCATCAACAAATATAGCTACAAGTAACAAACCTTCAGATGTCTCTCTAATGAATAGATTACAATATGTTGCTCCTTTCTTGAATCCAATCTTTGTTAAGTATCCATCTAGTCTCTCATACCATGCTCTAGGGGCTTTCTTAAGTCCATATAGTTCCTTCTTCAATTTGCATACCATATCAGGTCTATCTGATAAGGTGAATCCTTCTGGCTACTCAATGTATACTTCTTCTTTCAAATCTCTATTCAGGAATGCTAACTTGACATCCATCTGATACGCTTTGAATTTTTTGACATAAGCTAGAAACAACTTAATAGCTTCTAATCTACTCATAGGTGCAAATGTGTTTGAATAATCAATGCCTTCTCTTTGCGCATAACCTTTACATACAAATCTTTCTTTCTTCCTTACTACTGTACCATCTTCATTCATCTTAGTTCTGAATATCCACTTAATACCAATCAAATTCTTATCATGAAGTCTTGGAACTAGTTCCCAAGTGTCATTCTTAATAATCTAATCAAGTTCTTCTTTCATAGCATCATGCCAATCTGAATCATTACAAGCATCTTCAACACTTAAAGGTTAAATCTGAGATAATAAACATACTGCATCGCTGCTAGCTGAGTTCTTTGCTTGTGATCTTGTCAAGACTTTTTTGCTTTGATCTCCAATGATGTCTTTCTTGGAATGGTTTCTAGATGTAAACTTTGGAGCTTTAGATATTGCTAACTCATCAGCCTTAGGAGTTTCTTCCTCACTTGTCTCAAGGTCATTGAATAACACATCAATGCTATTAAACATTTCTTCAATTACTATCTCACTAGTAGAGGGTCTAGGTTCTTCCTCAAACATGGGTGAGTAATCATGATAACTTTCTTGAATCATAAACTTTTCATCAATCTTAACATGAGAACTTTCAATGATCTTTTTCAATCTTAAATTGAAACATCTATAAGCTTTACTTTTAGTAGAGTAACCAAGGAAAATACCTTCATCACTTCTTGCATCAAACTTTCCTATTGCTTCATCCCTCTTGATGTAGCACTTGCTTTCAAAGATTCTAAAGTATTTTACTGTGGGAACATTACCAAACCATAGCTCATAAGGTGTTTTGTCTGTGCTTGGCCTTAGCTAAATTCTATTGATTGTGTAGACTATTGTATTGACCATATCTCTCCAATAGGTGTGGGTAACTTTTCCTTCTATCATAATGGTGTGTGCTGTATCAAGAATGATCCTATTCCTTCTTTCTACAATACCATTCTGCTGAGGTGTTCTAGGTGCACTTAACTATCTCCTTATGCCATGTTCTTTGTAGAACTCATAAAATCTATTAGAGGTGAATTCTCCTCCTCTATCTGATCTCAAACATTTTATCTTTAATCTAGATTCATTCTCAACTTTATCTTTGAATATTTTGAGCTTATCAAATGCTTCTAACTTATCTTTGAAGAATGCAACCCACATCATCCTAGTATAATCATCAACAAATAAAATGAAATACCTTTCACCATAGTATGATCTTGTTTGAGTTGGTCCACATAGGTCTATATGGATCAGATCCAACTTGTTTTCTGTTGAATTGTGCTTGCTCCTAAATGAATTCCTCACATGCTTTCCCATCACACATTCCCTACATATAGTATCAACTAGATTTTTTATGCTAGGTAGATCTCTTACTACCTTAACATTTCTTATCTTTACTATGTTATCAAAATTGATATGACATAGTCTTTTGTGCCATAACCAACTATCATCAACTTTAGCAACAAAACAACTTGCTTCTGAATTGAGTTGAAAAACATTACCTCTTGTCTTTGAGCCTGATGCAATCATAACACCATCCCTTTTGTTAATGATGCATTTGTCATCTTTGAACATCATCAGTACTATTGTTTCCATCCAGAGTGATGGCTCCTTTAACAACTATGGGTTTAGGAGTCTTATCTCCAAATCTATCCATCCCACCATTGTATTTGTCCAGATGAACAAATCTTCCTTTATCACCTATCATGTGATGTGAACAACCACTATCTATAATCTAGTTTGTCCTTATGTCTGCTTGGAAAATCAATGCTAGCTCTTGATTTACTTTCTCATCTTTAGGAACTGACTTACTATTCATTTTGTCTACAATAGAAATGAATCCAATTTATTCTTCACCTGATTCATCATCTGTGACTCCATCTCCAGCAAAGCAACATTCCTTAGAGTACTTAGGCTTGTAATCCCTTTTGAACTTACTAAATCTAGTAGGACACTTAGATACAAAGTGACCTATCTTATTACATGAAAAGCACTTGAAAGACAATTGACCTTCATATTTTCCTTTTCCTCTCTTTTCTCTTATAGAAACCATAGAAATAAAATCATCTAAAGTTTTCTCTTCATCATCATCATCATCAAAATTACTAGAAGTGTTTGTAGATTTCTTACCATGAAATGTTGCTTTGAAGGCTATCTCACTTTTAGGTTCTGTCTTCAATCCTGAAATCTCTAAAGCTGAAATTTTTCTGATGAAAGTCTCTCTCTTGAAATTAGATGTAAGCTACATGGTCTCATCAAGGATATTGATCTTTCTTTCATATTCTAGAGTGAGAGTGGTCATCAACTTGTCCATAATATCTTCTTCTGAGATCTCTCCACCATTGTTCCTGATTCCAGCAACTGCTTCATTGACCCTTTGATTATAATCTCTGATGTTTTCTTTAGGTAACATCTCTAATGCATTAAATCTTTTCTTCCATGTCTTTTTGCATGCATCCTTTTCTTTCTTATCTCCTTTAAATATGTCTGCAAGGTAGTTCCATATCTTGTGGGCAATGTCTACCTTCTTTATCTCTAACAACTCACTATCAGATAGTACACTGATAAGGGCTTCTTTATCTATAGCATTATGATGAAATAATTCCTTTTGAGTGTCAGTAGCATCATCCTATTCAAGGTCTTCTAAAGTAGGAATCTTGGCTGCTTTGATAGTTACATTTAAAACTTCATAAGCAATACACTGCAAATGAGTCATCGTCTTGTTCTTCCAATCAAGATAATTTTCTCCATCAAAATTAGGACTCTCTTTCCTAAAGTATGCCATTTGATCAACCTCAAGTTGTTAAACTTCTCTCTGAGGCACTTGGCTCTGATACCAATTGTTAGGAATAGTCCCAAGAGATAACTGAGAGACATGAGGTGAATCAGTTATCTACAAGTTTCAATTATTTATCCAATTAAGTATAATTAAACATAAAGCATAAACACAATCAAAGAACACATGAACACAACACCAATATTTTGGTTACGGGGAAACCCAAATAGGTAAAAACCCTGGTGGGACTTTATACCCACTAATATTCTGTACTAGTGTATAACGATCCTTCTTAGAAGATACTTTACACTGTTAGGAGTAGCTTTACAATATATGAAGTATAGTAGACCTGGTTAAAGGTCAAACCCTATTAGGAGTCTTTTACAATTTTCCCTATTAGGGGACAGGACACACTGTCCAAGAGCTCACTACTCAAAGGGGCAAAGGCTACAACCTTCTAAATAACAGATACACACTATATATGGATCTTGGTGAACTGTGCTTTGACATACTATCTAGATCAATTTGAATGAATAGCACACATATTCTACTTTGTCATATTAACCTTCTTCTGATGGCTCAACACTTCACACACTCTACTCTACTCTTCTTAATCAACCATGAACCACACTTCAGCAATCACAAATGACTACCTATAAATATCTTTTCTCTAAATGAAATGATCAGGTTGGCCTATTAGAACCAACTTGAAATCATAATAGAGAAACCATAATAAACTCCAACAAACATTCATTGGATCTATTATGCACACAACATAATCTAGGACCTATCTAAATAAGATAATTGTAAACACATGCTACACACTATTGGCTCTACCAAAACAACTAGAACTTTCTCTACAAGCTAAATTAACTCATGCACTCTTAACCAAACATCAACAACTCATCTCTAAGCTTAACTCCAAGGGTGCATATGATAAAGATAGGCACAACTCATGAACCAATAAAATCTCTATCATCTCTACTGAACAAACATAGGAAACTGCTACTTGCGAATAGCGATTGCATAACTCCACTTGTGTTCATCATCAGACCATGCGTACATGAATTTAACATCACTAACATGTCTACAACTTATATCCTAGGGCACATGCCCAAAAGACAACTATACAGACAACCATACATAGAACACTACCTATAACTCTGTCAGGAACACTACTAACACAAGTTCTTGTATAACTATTTGTACTCACATTCAGCCTCTGTGCCCATGATATCATGCTAATATCATGTCGATGCAAAATATATAGATGGCTTACTACATAAGACTTCCATGCATACTACTTTCAATATGTTATCATCAATGACAAACATATGGTCAGTACTGGCCTACTAGCAAATCTCCAATAGTGGATAGATCACCGAAGGGATAGTTCACACCAGGACCTTAGATTGAAGATGCCTTTGAGGAGAGCTCGTGAGAATTCAAAGGATGAAGTTGCTAGAGAATTCAGTCTTGATGATTGTAGAGCTTTACAGAAACAAGTGCAAGACCTACAAGAGGAATTGAGAAAGAAGACTACCTTGAAAGAATCTAGTGATGATGAATTTGATGAAGAAGGTCATTTTGAAGAAGCTATAGACGAAGCTCAAGATCCAAAGAAAAATAGAAAATGAAAGCTATGTCTAAAATTTGGAAAATACCTAAGATTGAAGTTTCTACATATTTTGGAAGCCTTAGACCAAAAAAATTGATTGATTGGATCAATGAGATAGATGAATACTTTGAGTATGAAGAAATAGAAGACCTTGATAGGGTTAGATTTGCAAAGATTAAGCTAAAGGGTCATACAAATATTTGGTGGAGAGTAGTTCTATTGGAAAGAAGTAGGAGAGGAAAGGAAAATATCACTAGATGGAACCAAATGGTTGACAAGTTGAAGGAGAAATTCATTTTGGTGGATTATGAGTTAGACATGTTTAAGAAGATGCAAGCCTTAAAGTAGACTAAAAAATTAGTGTAGCAGTATACTAAGGACTTTTACAAAATCCTAATTAGGACTAGTCATTCTGAAGCTGATAAAGAGAAGGTTGCTAGGTATGTTTATGGTTTGAGACCTAGTATTCAAGAAGAGTTACTTACTATTTGGATGACAATAATAGGAGATTCTTACTAGATGGCATTGAAGATTGAAGAGAAGCTAAATAAGAAGTTTGAAGGGAGACAAAACAATAGGAACAAAGGTGATAAAATTGGGGAAATAGTTGTTGAAGCTAATGTGGGAGAGAATCCTCTGAAGATTGATGTAGGATCTAGTAGTGGTCAAGTCACTAAGAATTTCAATAATGGATAGAGAGGAAGGTGGAAAAATGAGTTCACTGGTACTTGTTATAATTATGGCAAAGCAGGTCACAAAAGTTTTCATTTCCCTAAGAAAAGAGTTTCATTAGCTACTAAAGAGGACATTGTGAATGTTACAGAAAAGGGTGAGTCTCTTATTACTTGGAGGTTAGCTACATGTGTCTAGGAATTGGTGCAAAGAATAAATTTGTTTAGAACCAGATGTAAGTGCAAGAATAAGGTATGTCATGTCATAGTTGATGGTGGCAGTTCTAAAAAAATTGTTTCAAAAGAGATGGTTAGTAAATTGAGTTTGGAAAGAAGGAAACACCCTAACCCTTATCAGGTTAGTTGGATACAAGATGTGTCTAAGGTTAGAGTTGAAGAATAATGCTTGGTTAATTTTTGAATTGCATCTTACCAGGATGAGATATTGTTTGATGTATTGCCTATGGATGCTTGTCATTTGTTGCTTGGGAGACCTTGGCAATTTGATAGAAATGTTTTGTTTGATGGTTGTGCAAACACCTATGTGGTTAGACATAAAGGAGCTTGGCATAAGATGATACCTTTACAAGAAACAAGGACTAATGAATGTAGAGTTATCAGGTGTTGTCCATGTGATAGTGACAAACCTCAGGAGCACAAGGTTGATGAACCTATTTCTACAAAGTATAGTTTGAAAGAGAAGGAGAATGATATATCTGATGAATTTGTTGAGATTAAAAGGAAGATGATAGGACAATAGATAATGAAATTTATGACACAAAGAGATGTAGATGATGCTAAGTTGATTATGGATTCTGAAGAGGATGAAATTTACCAAGGTACTAATGTGATCAGTAGAGGAAGGGATGGTCAGGGTCAATTTTTATCAGTTGTAGATAGGAAAGATGATAATAGTGGATAGTAGGAAAGATTGTTGTATGGAATGATGGATGAAGTAAGGATAACTTGGAATGAAGGACAAGAAGAGATATGGGTTAAGAAAAAATTTGGCATACCTATTCTGATTCCCTTAAGATGATCCTGATTTCCTTATGAGAAAATCTTCTCTACCTGGGGTGTCTGATGCAGGAGCATCCTATGATTCTTGGCAATCTTGTATCACCCAAAAATATGGTTGATTTGATCTTAGTTAGTGAAGTATTTTTCTTGGTTTTGGAGTTTGGTTGCTCAGTTTTAATTTTTACCAGGTTGCTTAGTCTCTGAAGAATGCTTGATAACTAAAGGTGTTGGTTATTCCTAGCACTCACTGATAAATGCATTGCTCGGTGATGCTTGACATGGTTGGTTCACTGGCACATAGTTATTTCTCTACTTCTTGGTAATCAGTCTTATCGACTAGTGTTCTTTCTTTGTCGACTGAAGGATTTAATTTGGGTTGCATTCCTTGAGTTGTGGATTGACCATTGGGCATGAGAGGACCTAGATCTAGCATGTTGCATTCTTCTATGTAGATCTAATGACCATTGGGGCCATCTTGGAGAATGTATTTTATCGTAGGGTTGTTTATGAGCCAACTGATGTTTTAGCATTTAATAATTGTTTATAGGAGTTAATTGTTTCATCTAGCCAACTTGTGGTTGAGGATGAGTATTTATAGGATGTTTGAGTAGTTTTTTAGGGGGGGATCAAGTGAAGTAGAGTTAGTAGCTTACAAGCTTAGGAATAGGAAGATTTCTTAGGAGTTGTGAGTACAAGTTTAGATCTTTCTTGGGATACCTACTAGTGTCCTATCGTGTTGCAGACCTAGGCTAGCTGAGTGGTGAAGTTGTGTAAAATATTTGGATCCTGCAAGATCTTGTAGACTATTGCTTTCTTTGTATTTGGCCATAACTGGGAAGGCCTTACAACCTGAAACACTGCATGTAATTAGTAATTTGATGAGTAAATATTTCAGTTCTATAACAGATCTAGCATTATTATTGTGGAATTTCACTGTGTTATGGTTTGGCTGCAAGGTTGGACAGTCCATAATTAGATTCTCCATCGTTGACTGCATCAGAAATGAAAAACACCAGCAATCCAAAAGTATAATTATTTTATAACATTCTCCATTTCCTCAACAAAACTCCCCCAAGGATGAATCCTCCAACTACTTCTTCTTACTGTATGCTCCCCCTTAATTCATGCTCCTGCTTGTTTTCTATAAACTCCTCCTTTCTTCTTGTTTTCATGATTTTCATGACTATATATTACTACCCCTTTGACATCAATGGCAAAAGGGAGGCAAAAAAAAAGCATAGGTACTACTCCTGAAGTAGAGTAGTTGACCATTCATCATTCACTGAGGACTGATGCACTACTGCACACTCTAATCATATCTAGGGAAGGGAATTACTCCCAACTTCAACTCCCTAAGATACTCAAATGTATCCTTTGGCAAAGGCTTTGTGATTATGTCTGCTAGCTATTCTTTAGTACTCACATATTCCAATGTCACTTCTTTTTCTGCAACTTTTTCTCTTAGGAAGTGGTATTTTATCTCAATGTGTTTTTTCTTTGCATGCATCACAAGGTTCTTTGACATATTGATAGTGCTAGTATTATCACAATGAATAACAATAGGATAATCAATCTGAATTCCAAAATCTTTTATCAACTGCTTGATCCAAATAAGTTTAGAATAATTTAATGTTGTTGCCACATACTCTACTTCTACTATGGACTAAGAAATACAATTTTTCTTCTTGCTTGTCCAAGTAACAAGTCTATCTCCTAGAAATACTACTCCTCCTGATGTGCTCTTTCTATCATCAATGCAGCCTACCCAATATGCATCTGTATACACATGAATTTCTACATTCTCTAAGTAAGGATACCATAAACCATAGTCTATAGTTCCTTTCAAATATATGAATATCCTCTTTACTACCATAAGATGACTTTGTTTAGGTTCTACTACAAATATTCCAACTATACCAACTACATTAGAAATGTCTGGTCTAGATTGAGTAAGATATATCAGTTTACCAATCATAGACTTGTATAAGGTTATGTCTACAACTATAGAATCATATTCTTTTGAAAGCTTGCATCCTATTATCATAGGGTTACTTATTGGCTTGCATTCATCCATATTGAACTTCTTCAATATCTATTTCACATACTTAGACTGATTAATGAAAATACTTTTGTCTGTCTGCTACACATTTAGTCCCAAAAAAGTGCTTGATAGGTCCAATCATGCTCATCTCAAATTTTCTCTGCATCTCTCTAGAAAATTTTTCACTAAGCTTGTCATTACCTCCAAAAATAATGTCATCAACAAAAATAGCAACTAACAATAATCCTTCAGGTGTCTCTCTTATGAATAAGTTATAGTCTTCTGCTCCTTTCTTGAATCCAATCTTAGTTAAGTAACCATCTAGTCTTTCATACCATGCTCTAGGGGCTTTCTTAAGTCCATAGAGGGCTTTCTTGAATCTGCATACCATATCAAGTTTGTCTAATAAGTTGAGTTCTTCAGGATGCTCTATGTATACTTCTTCCTTCAACTCTTTATTCAAGAAAGCTGACTTGACATCCATCTGATATACCTTAAAGTCTTTGAATGTAGCATTGCCTAAAAATAACTTGTTGGCTTCCAATATGATTACAAGGGAAAATGTATTAGAATAAGCAATTCCTTCTCTTTCCTCATATTCTTTACATACTAGTCTTTCTATGTTCCTTAGTATTGTACCATCTTCATTCATCTTGTTTCTAGCTATCCACTTGGTTCCAATCACATTTTTGACACTAGGTCTAGGGACCAGTTCCCATGTATCATTCTTAACAATTTGATCTAGCTCTTCTTTCATTTCTTCATGCCAATCTAAATCTTAACATGCATCTTCAACAATTAGGGTTCAATTTGTGAAAGTAAACATACTGCTTCATCACTTTTTGAACACCTTGCTTTTGATCTTGTCATGACTTTGTTGTTCTTGTAATGCCCAAAAATATCGGACAAGACACAACAATTTTTCTTTTTAAAGTACACTAAATGACAACTATGGTTACTCACAAAGCTCACTTATTGTGAAGCTTCGAGAACATAATGGCTAGCCACCCAATATCACATAGGGATAGTTATGGAAAGCGCTGGCATGCCTACATCCCTAAATTGACTAATGATATTTAGGCGACATAAAACTTCTAACTAGGTTTGGTGTCAAAGTTTCAATAGATTAAAGCATAATTCAAATTACAATCAAGGGATAATAATATTCCCTAACTCTAACTAGGGTATGGGGACTATAGTGTTGTCAATTTGGTTAGATTATGTTATAGAGGACATATCCCTTGAAAAGGAAAAAGTTTGCAATAAAAACCCATTATGATATTATTAAATTACTAATACCTTTTAATGAAATGACTACTTCCCATAGGCCTAATTAATGAAAGGGGATGTATAGGCTAGGGATTAAACTATCAATTAATTAAAGAACCCACTTCTTAGATTTATTCATAAAAGTTCTCCTTTAAGTTAAATTATTTAATACTAAATACCCTATCAAATTTCATGAAATTAACTAATACAATTCGTCTTAGAATTAATAGGATAATTTTTTTAAAAATTAATCTAAAGGTAAATGATTCTGGATTTTAAAAGAAAAACGTAACCCACTAAATAGAATAATCACAAGGTCTTAATCCTAATAACAATTACTTATATTAATATTTCCAATTTAAATTCTTATAATTCAAATCTAGTTAAATGGAAAAATATAAGATATCAAATTTATCAATAATGTTCAAATTAATAAATTTTAATAAAATTAATTTAGATCTAATTAAATTAATCTAGGACTATATCAAAAGGAAATTAATCCTATCTAATATAATTAGCCAACTCTCAACCCTATAAAGAATAATTTCAAACTATATATTTGATAAAAAATTCAAGGTGGTACTCACAAAAATACTCTTACATAAATTTTAAAAATAAATATAGGAACTTCCCGAAAGAAGTTACCACCAAAAACAAAATTAAAACTAAAGAATATACATTTATAAAGAGGGAAATTAAAGTAATACATTTTTAAGTGGCCCTCCAAACCCTAATTCAAAATTAGGGTTGGGGCCACTTTTATATACCACCAAAACCCTAATTTATATCATTCTTTTGTGCAGGGATGAATTTTCAGAGAGCTGGGAAGAAATGTGAAAGTCTTTTGTGTATTCACGCAAATGCACATGTCTATGCTTACACACCAGAGGTGTGTATACACTCACATTTATATTTGTGAGAATATGATTCTCCAAATCTATGAGGAAGGGGCTGCAGATTTCCTCATAGGGTTTTCTATAACCCTTTAAAGATATTCACCAGCATAAATCTTTGGAATTCCTTACCTCATTCCAATATTTTTTTTTTGGTTTTATGAGAATGCTTATCATTTAGTTTTACAGAGAATACCCAGATGGCTTAGGTCAATATCTCTAAGTTGGGGCTCAGAGAACTCATTCTGTGCCCCCATTCAACAGATCTTCTACAAGTTATATTTATCAGAGTTTAATTTCAAATATTTTACTTTGGATTCTTTTTTGTAGTCATAAATCTATTCTCTTAAATTTATTTCTATTTTATATTTTAATTCAAATTATGCATTTTTATTTTGTTAAGTTCTTTAATATTTTTTTCTTTTTAAAAACAAAGTTAAAAAAAATATAAAAAAGGCAGGTTGAATGATCGGCCACCACACGCCCATGGCGCGACTACCAACCTCACTAAGTGGTGGGAGACAAGGCTCCACCACATACTCTTTGTGTGATGGGGCTTAAGCCCCTTCGTACCCACATAGGAGTGTGGCCCCTCTACCTCCACACTCTCAGGGAAGCGCGGGGAAGATCCACAGACCTCCCCCCTTTCCACACTCGCAGTGCAGTGCTGAGTGGTGACAAAACTAGGACATTGGCCCTAAATTTTTATTTTCTATTTAAAAATTTTATAGTGTAATAAGTACTATATATTATATAATATGTAACATACATTATATATATTAATATATATAATTATATATATATATATATATATATATATAGATATAGATATAGATATAGATATAGATATAGATATAGATATAGATATAGATATAGATATAGATATAGATATAGATATAGATCTATATATATCTATATCTATATCTATTAATATGTATAGTATATAGATACATATGTTATAATATATATTTTTTTACAAAATGTATCTATAGTACCATGCAGATTCAGATATTTAAATAGATCATATATTTATATATATAACTTGTATATCTATAAATATATATAAGAATAGTACAAGTTGTACTATATATATATATATATATATATATATATATATATATATATATATATATATATATATATATATATATATATATATATATATATATATATATATATAAGCTAATATACTATATGCAGTTTTAGGACAAAACTGGGTGCAGAATGTCAATATTGTAAGATTTTATAATTGGGAAAATATTGATGATGTATATGTAAATGATTGTTTCTTTATATTTAATTGCCATGTTCAAACAGTATATGTCCAGCAAGTGAAGTAAAAATAGTTTTAGTTTGTATTAATTTTCTTCCCTCAAACATGATAGATAATTTCTTTTAAAAACTAAATTTTTACAAAGTAACAAAAATTATAAACATTTCTTGGTCCAGAATTTATAGTAATCTAAATATGTTTTTGATACAATTCCTATTTTACTCAAAGTAAAAAAAAAATTAGGAAAATTTAAATCCAAACTAGATAAACAGAGTTTACATTAATAAATGAAAATTTCATTTCTATTTTTGAACTAATCACATATATGAAAAATAATCAATTACTAACTACCTATCCTATGAGATCTAATTTTCAACTTAAATAAAATAAATATTCTCCTATTAACAAATGGAGTCCTTTTTTTTTGAAATAATCACAATAATGCTATCCTCATTTAAGGTTACAAATTTGGATTTCAAATACTATAATTTAGAGTTGAAATTCTCCATCCTAAGTCTTTAACCCAATTCTTTTCTTCAACATAATTATAAATATACAAACTTTCCCAAATGAATCATTTGCAACAAAATTTCAATGAAAGCATTCATATTTAGCAATACACCTTTTATTTTGAACAACAACAAAATCTTCTTTCTTGAACAACACTACTTCAAACTTATACATTTCTTCATCTCTTCCTTCAATTTAAATCCTACAACCAATTATTTCTCACATGACCATGGAGGCTCACCTCCCATCCAAGGCCATTACATGGCCACCCCCAAGCTAGGGGAAACAAGGAAGGATGGGATACAAACATTCAACACACACAATCAAGAACAAGAAACATAGACATCACATTTTTACTCCCAATCCCAAGCTTGCACATAGGATCATAATTGATCCAAAAATAGGTGAAGGTGGAAACATTACATTTGGAGATGCCATACTCAAAGAAAAACAAGTGCTTACAAATCAAATTTTACATGTCTTCACAAGGCTCATTCCCAACATACTAGCTCATCACATGGAGCTTCAATCACATCCCTTATGGCCCTCAAATTATAGCTCAAGTAGGCTTTAAGGATGCCCATATATCCAAGCTCTACACATATGGATTTCCCAACTATGCCCTTCACCCCAAGACACTCTCAAATCTTCCCAAGGATGAGAATTGTCTTTCACACCCACAATAATCAAGGAAGTAGCAAGAGTATAAGAAAGAACATTTATGAAACATAATGGGAACATTACACTGCAAAATCTCATAATAAATTAACCACACATTACATTTACATAAAAAAAAAAATTCATGTAGAAGAAACTACCTCTTCTCCAAGCTATGGAAATGGTGAAATTGTTGAAGAGCTTCTCTTCCCTTTCCTAGCTTTCCTTCCCTTCTCCAAAACTCTAGATTCTCTCAAGTCCCTTCCTCTCAAATCCAAGCTTGCATAGTGTAGAAGTGTCTCTCTTTCCTAGTCCATTTTCCTAATAGCCCAAAGATATTCCTTCTCTCCTACCCTCATTCCAAGGTAAGTTAGGTGTCTTGGTTCTTTCTCACAAGTCACTTGCCCTTAGCTAAGAAAATGGAAGTAATTCAAAACATGGGGAAGGGGATTATCCTTGAAGACATGTCCAAGTTCGTCACTCTCAAAGAAGGCTCACTTTGAGAGGCATTTTCGAACCCTAGGGAAGTGAAAAAGGTAAAATTTGACCCTCTAACCTATGCACAATCCTTGGGGTACCTAAAACTAACCCTAACTACACCATAGGGCTCCATATAACCCTCTAAAAACTCAAGTAAAATTTACATCTGAAAATGGAAGTGATGACACTTGCCTTGGTTTCCCAAACCACTAACCATGCTTAGGGATTTATAAGATGACTAAAGGGTGAGGTAGGGTCCACATTCCAATTAGGCATTCCAAAACATTACACTAGTGTCAAGTGACACCTCACAAAAGAAGTACACATCACATTACATAATTACACACTTGGCATGCCTAATGGATAATTTACATTTACATTTTCACATATTGAATTTATATCCAATTATGTACATATTAACATTTACAACAAAAATCATACAAGCATTACATTTATGAATTTAAAATCACATAATAATGAGGTTGTTCTCTTCCTAGAGTCAACCTTTGCCTTAAACTATTTTCACATAGATCCATCCTTGTTTCCTGAAATTTACAACCATGGTCATAATCCTACACACTTGATTTAGATGTCAGTATCACATGAAATCATTTCTTATATAATCATATTGAAAGTGAAACATGATCTATAATAACATCTAAATTCAATGCATAGAGAAAATAAATTTCATGATTCATCATAAACATAATCTACATTGTACCCTAATTCTATAAACATCAAAATGTAAGTTTAATTTCACATAAACAAGTAACCCTAAGTCAATTGTAGAACCATTTCCATATGTATCCACATCACATCTATCACATATTACCATTACTTAAGATGATGTAACAAAATGCAAAATTCAAAATTCATTCATATTTTCAAAACATATAATCAGTATGAATCTAACATAATCAAGTAAAATCATCACATGATGTCAAATGATATAAAGTCATAATCAAAATATATCTAGCATCACAAAACAAGGTATCATCTAAATAGTCCAAGTATCAAATCAACTACCAAGCTAAGATGGGTCAAGGTAGGACCTCACATCCTCCCCCCTAGGCATGAACTTCCTCCTAGAGTTGATAAAATAGATGGGAATACTGATCTCTCATATGTGTAGTGTCCTCCCAAGATGTTGTGACCTCATCATAGCAATCCAAACTTGGTCTAGCTCTCAACCTCGAAGGGCCAGGGTCTTGCACACTAGTATATGTATGGGCTCCAAAGCCAGGTGTTCATTTGACTCTGCCTGAAATGTATCCCAATCAATGATATGAGACTCATCATAAATATATTTTCTCAAAATAGATACATAAAAGACATCATGGATGCACGATAGGCTAGGTGGAAAAGCTAAACAATATGCAACTAGGGATATCCTCTCCAAAATCTCAAAAGGTATGATAAAGCAAGGGGCTAGCTTAGAACCCTTTCCCCAACCAAATACTTCCTATCACTCCTCCCAGCAATTGCATACTTCTTCTATTGATCTTGGGCCTCTCTAAGACACTGCCTGATTAGCTCTACCTATTGCTCCATATGTCTGACCAACTCTAGACCAATAGAAACCCTATCCTCAATCTTGTCCGAACTCAACAGTGTCCTTCAAGGTTTTCCATACAAGGCTTGGTAAGGAGGCATACCCAAAGATGTATGATGCCCATTATTATAGGAAAACTTGACTAAATGTATGTACTTCTCCCACCTAACCTGATGATCCATCACATACATGTGTAGCATGTCCTCTAATACTTGATTAACTCTCTCAGTCTGACCATCAGTCTCTAGCTGATATTCTATGCTAAAATTGAGCTTGGTGCCCAAAGTAGTCTTTAGCTCTCTCCAAAAAGATGAAGTAAATAGAGAATCCCTATTTGATATAATCATATAAAGAATGTCATGAAGCCTAAAAATATCTCTCAAGAATACCTATGCCACTACTACAGGTGTTATGAAGGTAGTACAAATGGGTGAGAAGTGGGCTACCTTGGTCAACCTATCCACTGTCACCATAATAGCATCATGGAGAGGAGAAGAAATAGGAATACCTACTATAAAGTCCATGGATATAACATCCCACTTCCACTTAGGTATCTCATGTGGCTAAAGAAGCCCACCTAAATGACGGTGTTCCACCTTAACTCTCTAACACTCCAAGCATCTAGCCACAATCTCTACAATGTGCATCCTCATACCTGGCCAATGATAAAGTTGTCTCAAATCTACATGTAACTTCTTGACTCTGGGGTGCACTGCATAAGGTTCTCTATGAGCCTCGAGGATAATGAAGTCACACAACCCACCAGATGAAAGTACATAAATGAATCCTCTATGGAGAAGAAGACCATCGAACTCAAGGGTATAATCTGAGAACTTCCCCTCTAGGGGTCTTTGAACCTGAACCATATGTTTAACCTCTGAATAGAAAATATCCTCCTATAAGTGTTGTAGTATCTACCCTCTCAAATCTATGCTAGTGGTCATAGCTAAAAGCTCATGACGTCTCCTACTTAGGGCATCTACTACCACATTCTCCTTATTGTTGATGTAGTGAACATCAAAGTCATACTCACACAAGAACTCCATCCACCTCCTTTGTCTAGCATTAAAATTTGGCTGAGTGAATATGTATTGCAAACTCCTATGATCTAAGTGAAGCTCAAATCTATGTCCCAGTAGGAAATGTTGCCACCTCACCAAAGCATTCACCACTACTGCTAGCTCAAGGTCATGGATAGGATAGTTAAGCTCATGAGTCTTGAGCTTTATAGACTCATAGTCAATAGCTTGACCATCCTACATAAGCACCCCCCCAATCCCATCTAAAGATGCATCTATGTATACCACAAAATCTGTAGATGGATTTGGTATTGCTAGAATAGGTGCACTGGTAAGTTCTCTCTTGGGCTCCTAAAAAGATCTCTCACACCTCTCTGTCCACTCAAAATTCTTCCCCTTTCTCTAAAGGGAAGTGATAGGATGGGCTACTCTAAAGAATCCCTTGACAAATTACCTATAATAGCCTACAAGGCCCATGAAGCTCCTAAATTTTATCACATTGGTAGGTGCTGGACAATTCATAATAGCCCTAATCTTAGATGGGTCAATTGAGATCCCATCTCCTAATATCACATGGCCTAAATAATGAAGCTCTGACTTGAAGAATGCACACTTTGGAAAGATATTGTATAACCGATTATCTCTTAAGCACTGCAACAACTATCTCAAATACTCCTCATGCTTGTGCTTATCTTGAGAGTAGATCAATATGTTATCCAAGAATATCACCACAAGTCTATCTAAAAATGAATGAAATAATCCATTCACGAGGCTCATGAATATAGTTGAAGCATTCATGAGTCAAAAAGGAACCACAGTGAACTCATAATGCCCATATCATGTGTGGAAAGCAGTCTTGTGGATGTCACTCTCCACAATCCTTAGCTGGTGATACCCCAACTTCAAGTCTATCTTTGAGAACACTCGGGCTCCATGAAGCTAGTCAAACAAGTCATCAATCCTAGGAAGTGGATATGGATTCTAAATGGTCACCTTGTTTAGCTTTTAGTAATCCATGCACAATCTAAGAGATTTGTCCTTCTTCTTAACGAAGATGATGGGTACACCCCATGGAAATACACTAGGATGAATGTTCCCTTTCTCCAAGAGCTCCTCTAACTGAATTTTGAGATTGCTAAGCTCATGGGTAGTCATCCTATAGCGTGCTCTAGAGATGGGCTCTACTCCTGGCATAAGATCTATATGAAAGTCCACTTCTTTAGGTGGTGGAATACTAGGTAACTATGAAGGGTATACATCTACAAACTCTTGTAAAATAGGGTGGTCATCTAGAGAAGTCTCCTTCTCAACCTCTTCCTCTCTATCATTGATAGTCATAAAAAATAACTGACATCCCTTTTGCATGCACTACTTAAGTTGCATAGAAAAAATCATACGAAGGGATACAGGTCTCTGAACTCCTGAAATAACTGAGGTCACACCATCATCATGTAAACACTTGACTGTCTTCTGTCTACAATCCATCTTGGCTCCATGGGAATAGAGAAAATCCATGCCAAGAATAACATCATAGGATCCTAGTGGTGTGACAAAAAGGTCAAATAAGGTGGTAAAGTCCCCAATATGAAACTAGCATCCTCTCACCATGGAACTAACTGACACCCTAGCACCTGAGGCTAACTCAACCTCCCAAATAACATCCTACCTAGTTGCCACTAGCCCACATTGCTCCACTATAAAAGGTGAAATAAAAGAGTCAGTAGCTCCTAAATCAAAAAGGATAGAAATGCTACTACCTCTGTTCATTCCTACGGCCTCAATAACTATGGACTGGTGCTCAGTCTGGTGGTTATCAACCCCTCCAAATACTCTGTGAGCTCTACCCATGTCTCCTACAGTTAGCTCAGAAGTTGTTGTTAGAAATAGGGAATATTGAGAAGGGGGGGGGGGGGGGGGGGGGGTGAATCAGTATTTGATAAACTTTATCTTTTGCCCAATTATGGATATAATAGATTATCTTTACACATACATAACATAAGAAGCTAAACAACATGCATAGCAATAAAACTAAAGAACTCATAACACATTATTTATTCTCAAGGAAACCCTGGCCAAGGGAAAACCTCAGTGGGGATAGTTCCCACAAAGATCCACTAATGAAAAGTATCTTGTTAAGGATGTTGACCCTTTTAGGAGTCTATTACAAGAATACAGTGTATCAGTCCTGACTAAGGGACAATAGGCCTTGTTAGAAGCCTCAACCTTGTTAGGAGTTGGTAGTACAAAATGTGAGTACCAGCTGAGCCCACTGCCCAAACAAGTAATGTACAATATACACTGATTACAAAAATAGGTTAAGCTACATAACCTTATACTGCTTGCATCAATATCTCTTCATTTCTCTTTCACTAATGCTATTACATATGCATCATATATTTTGCATCATATCACTGCTTCATTATATCTCTTGTCAACTATTAACAACTATATATTTTCTTATAATTATAATTACATTTATAAAAATAACTTTATCCAACAGTAAACATCTAGGATTTTGTCCCTTTATATTGTTAAGTCATTATTTTGATAAAAAAAAAAATCCCTTAACTCTTTACTAATTTTGTCTTCATATTTTGTGCTGTCAACTTCACACTGTCTTTGGTAAAAATGTCATATCTTCTTCCATACATGTCATACTAACTTGCACTCTAAGATGGTGTCCAATAGACATCATAGAGTCTATTTTCAAGTGCACAAACACTGAACTTACTCTAGTCAACATCACAAACAAAAACTGTGTCCAAGTGCACTGGTGAAAATACTATTTCACACTTAGACAAATTTGCAATGCGCTCTATCATACTTTCTCTCTGACCTGTGCAATCTTCATGTGGATCATATGTTTCCATAATAAAAACATCTATGTAATCAACTCAACCAAATTGCCAACAATCTCCCCCTTTTTCATTGGTGGCAACATATGAAAAAATTGGCTAAGTGTACAACTTCAAAATCTCAAAATTGTGGCCATAGTATAAGATAAATATACTATCCTTATAACTCCTCAAAAAAAATAGTATCTCTAATACAATACTCCCCCTAAGAGTATCAATCCTTATCATATACTATCAATTTTCTACTAAGTGTCTCTCCCCCTTTGACAATAATGACAAAATAAAGGTAGCGAGGGTTACAAAACTGTATCACAAAAAGATTATACCTTAATTCATTATTGCAAAGCCAGTAGGCTTGCAACACAATCTGCAAAATCAATCTTCATAGCTTCTATCTCCTTCTCCCATGATTTCTTAATGGAATCTGCCACATTAAGTAGTGCGCCTAGTCCATAAGATGCTATTTGACATGCTTGGAGGTTCTCTAAGTTAAACTTCTGAAAGGATGTCTTAGCTTAAAGACATTCTTCCAACTGCTCTTCAATAATGCTTAGCTTCATAGAAGTATGTTCTCTCAAAAGGGTGAATCTTTTCATTTTTCTATCTCTCTCATCTTGCAAAACTCTGATTTAATCATATAGCTTCTAAATTTTCTTCTCAACATCACATACCTTCACATTGGGGCTAGAAAGAAGGTTAGATTCATTCTGAATTTCTTCTTCTTTCAACTTCATCCTCTGATCTTCTTTTGCTATCAAGGTCTCTAATTTTGTACACTATATGTACAAAGATTTTCCTATTTGCAAATTCTTCCTCAAGTCCTTGATACAAATATCAAGATTGTTGATATTATCCCTGATATTCTGGCCGATGTTCAAAAGCATTCCAGCCTCATAGGCTTTTTGAGCTCTCACTTTTGCAATATCAGATAGGTTTGTGAATTCATTGTCAAAAGTGCTCATTACCTTCTTTGCTTTCTCCATAGGGTCTGCTTCTGCAATTTGTGTAGTTAAAATGTTTTGTAACTTCTCAGTTAAATTCTTCAGACATCCTTCAAGACTTTTCACTTTCTTATTCTGGCCAATGATTTTATTCAAGGATGTGATCAATTCCAACTGGTCATCATCATCAACTTCCTTTCCCAGATTCTCAATCATAGATCCAATCTTATCCTACTTTCTAGTCTCAGGAGTAAGACTAATGTCTTCCTTGGTAGGAATGGGTACTTGTTTCTCTATTATTTTAGGTTCTTCAGTAATGGTTTGGGTCTACTCTACTTCTTTAGTTGTATCTGGTTCATTAAGAGCTAAATTGTCAACAATGTTCTCCAAATTCTTGAATACATTCTCATTAGTATCCAAGGTGATCTTTGTTCCTTCTACATTCATAGTTTCATCTTCAATGTTAATGGTTGGAGGAGAGGGAATGTCCTCTTGTTCTACTTCACCTGCTTGCTTTGCTACAATTCATGGTTCTCCAACAATTTTTTCCATAACCTTGATTATTGCTTTCTCTATATCAGAATTAATTTCATCATATCTGGCTCCCATAATTAGAATGGTTCTTCTTTTGGTTCTCAGATGGGTGCTTAAGGCCTTCAAGATCTACTTAAGGTGTACATCATCTCTTACCTCACAAAGCTTCCTCACAAGATTTTCTCTGATAGTTTTGTCTTCCTCAAATGCTCTTTGCTTCCTATTTACAAGTTTATTGTACAAATCATCAGGTATTTGACCCTGAATTGTATCAAACTTCTTATTAGCCAAAATCATATGGTTTACAACTACATTTTCTAGATTAAGTCTGTTCAAATAATCATAAAGATTATAGTGTTTGTTAATTCTTGTAGTAGCCATCCTCAATTATCTACTCATTAAGCTTTTTAACTTTGGGTTTCCAAGCTTTCTTCTTAATAGTAGTGATATCATCTTTTATTTCTATAATTTTTCTTGGAACTAGTTGCACTAAAGTTTTTTGTCTCTTTCCTGGTCTAGTAGCAATTTCCTTTACTCTTTTTCTAGGTTTGGAGGAAGAGGATCTAGTGGATATCTTAGCTTCTTGATCCTTCTCAATACCTTCCACTTTCACCTTCACTTGTGGTTCTTCCTGCTATACTGCAATTGATGATAAAGGTGGAATAGTCAAAACTTCTTTCTATCCACTCTCTCTAATTACTACTGCTATTTTCTTTGCTATTACAAACTCATCTCTGTCATCCCTATATCTTTCAAAATTTTCTTTATAGTTCTCTCAACTCTCTTCTTAGACTACTTCTCTTCAATTAAGGTCTTGGCGGAATTGAAGTTCTCCTCAAAGGTTCCAAACCTATTACACTGATTATCTAGTTTACACTTAAGTATCCTACTAACATACTCTTCTATTTCTACCTTAGATATCTCATAGCCAAGAGGGTCTATGAACTCTATTCTAGGCTCTACTACTTCAATATAGGTAAAGTCAGTATCAACCATGAAACATATGACATCTTTATACTTCTCCACAAAAGACTGTGGGATCCTTGATTTGATAGTTACCAAGTTCTGAAATGTCTTTATTACCAACATTGCACTCTCATTTACTTTATCAATAACATATCTCATATATACTTTATTAATCCTTTCCATTGTAGTTTGTCCATCATTTCAATCACTTGCAATGGTGTAAGGAAATCTTCTTAATAGATGAAAAAACTTGTAAGTGATCAAAGATGAAAATCTAAATTGTGCATACTTTGTCTTCTTAATCTTCTCCAAGTTCTCAAACAATTGTATTCTTATAATTTCACACCTATCAACTTGCACTTTGTCAACACACATTAAATAGGCTACATGTATCATTCTAGCTATCATGTCATCCTCTCTTGAATTTGCACAAAACTTTGTGGTTAGGATCTTGCATAGGTATCTCACATCATCTTGTTTGATCTTACTAATCACAATTCATCTACCATTATAGGATGAATTTGTGTTATCAATGACTATTTTCCTCATGTTTTTCTCATTTAAAGGAATAGCTCTAGTTTTAGATAATCCAGTGACTTTTGAATCAAATCAACTATAATATCTATCACTCTATCTTCTAACCAAAACTTCCCATTGTGAATTATGCTCAAGATATTCTTAGTACATTATTCATTGTCAAATTCATACTGCAATGCATATTTAACAATTTCATTTTCTTTCAAATGTTCCAAACCTTTTTTCAGTGTCATATCCTGATTGTAAATCTTCTGGTATTAATTTGTGAAATCACTACCATTGATAGTCTCTAGTTTGCATCCAAGATAACTTCTAACATTTTCTAAATGCAAAACTCCATCTGGTACAAATGATAAAGCTAGCCTAGGATCATCTTCCAAGGGTTCTACTAGTTCCCTTTTCAAGATAGGTCTATTCTTATCTCTGACATTGTGTATTAAAGAAACATCCATGATTTCTTCTAATTCCTTCACTAATTTAAAGATATGTCAAGTAAAATACCTTGATTTCATGATTTTAGGGCTTGCATAGATTCGAAACAAAATTCTTCTCCAAATCCTTGCAAAATGCTTCTAATCACTAATTTTTGATCTCTTTAACACTTGTATTCACTTTGATGATCAAATAATAGTGATCATGACCTTTTATTACTTCAATCTCACTTAGATCTAACATCACATTCAATTCTTTTGCCGCTTCTTTCCAAAAAGTTTTGTATCATCTTAAAATGGAAGCACTTCCATGTTAAGAGAATTTAGCCCTCTGAGTAAGTGGTTTGGGGTCATGTCAAATGCCTTGAATGGATATTCAACTTGGATCTGGCTTTTCCCCTTGTACTACCCCATTTTCCACTTCTTCCTAGCACTTTTTTGGCATTTTGGACTATGAAACTGAGGTTTTGGACCCTAAGGTCAAAGTTGACCTTGTGGGGTCAAAGTCAACCTCAACCATAACTAGGTCAGGGCCAACCTCGACCATGACTAGGTCAAGGTCAACCTTGACCTTGACCCTAAGGTCTGGGATCTTCAGAGTCTACTTTCAGTTGTGAGATTTCATCAAAAACTTGTCTTTTCCCTCTTCGGGGCCATTATTCTCGGATTAAGTGTCAAATTCTCAAATTTATATTTGAGGTGGACCTTTCTCAAGATTTTTATAGGATTCCTAATTTATTATGGGAGATTAGCCTTTCTCAAGTTTTGTGCCTAATGCTCAAATTAACTTTGGGGTTAACCTTACCTCAAATTTTGTAACAAGGCTCTTAAATAATTATTTTATCTCTTTGTTAAGGGTGATCCCCTCCTAGAGTTTTGTGTCAAGGCTTTAATTTAATTTCCTCTCCATGTGCACCTCTCTAGATTTTTGTGCCATGGGCCCTTAATTATTGATTTTTATGAGGCCCCTCTTGTGCCCTAGATCACTATAAAAGGGAGCCTTCCTCTCTCATTTTCTCATCCATTCTCACCAAGAAATATCTCAAGCTCTCAAGTGCAAGAAAGAAAGAAGATCAAGCATTCAAGCCTTCAAGCATTCAAGCATCCAATTCATCAAGGAGATCCATTAGTAGCCATTGAAAAATTCAAGCTCTATGGAGCTCTCTTGTTGAAGATGCCTCCATTTCCATTCAAGCCTCTTCCTAGTTCAAGATCCATTCAAGATTGGTGTTGAAGATCTAAAGAGAATTGATTGGAGACATCCTATATTTGATTCTACATTCATCCATTCTTGTGGATTCAAGGATTCGAATCCTCCACAAGGGTTTCAACTCAAGCAAGGTGAATTTTTCCATTTACATTGTTTATTCCAGCATTTTCAATTCAATTTCAATGTTAATTCTTAAATTGGGGTTTGACTGAGGCAAACCCCCCAAACAAACAACCAAAAACTCTCTTTTTCTTCCAGGTATAGGTGTGGAGTTTTGGATCTAAGAGCAAATTTGGATACCCTTTTCGGTAAACTTCTAGGATCTGCGAACATAATTCAAATTGGACTTCAAATAAAGAATATGGCATTTGACCTTTTATGAGGGTCAAACCTGAGCTGAGCCATCTTGGAAAAAGATTTTTGGGTTTTGTAGACCTCATAGTTTCAATTTCGAATCGCGAGAATCAATAGTTTTTGAGATCGTTTGATAGAGTTTTCAGCCGATTATTTTTCTGAGGTAAGTACCTTTATCTCTTAATTTCAATATTAGTCATCTACATTTACTTTCTATATCAATACCATTTCAATTAAGTGTAAAATATTGGTTTTTGGGGTCTCTTTCATGTGCAAACCATTGTTCTAGGACCCCATACACTATTTTATTCTCTACATTTTGGTGAACCTAACATACTTACTCTCTTTCTTTTTGGTGTTAGATCATTTTTTTTCTTGCCTTAAGATTAGATTTCTTTTATGCTCTTGCATTTACATTCTAAAAATCTAAAAAAATTGCAAAATTTCTTCGAAAATACAAAAACATTTATTTCTTTATGGAATTAGATGCCCTATTGTGTTTGATTTTCATTTGAATGCATTTGGATCTATTTTCTATGCATTTCTTTATTTATTATCATGTTGCATAAGTTTTTTCAAATGTTGCATAGTGTTACACCTAGAAAGACTTCATTTATTACATGTGATCTCCATCATATTTCTCTTTATGAAGAGAAGTTGAGGATTGATGTTAATTCCTCTCCTACTAGATGTCCTTCTTCCCCCTCTAGGGATCAAGCTTTAGTGAATTATGGCAACCCTACAATGTACTTTATTGGTAGGGATGATAATCCTCCTATTTGGGATGAACCTTTGGATTTGGATGTTGATTACTCTCTTCCTTATGACACCATTGTGGATGATCCCTTGGATAAAGACATTGATTTATCCCCTCCTCATGAAGAAGCTTTGATACAAGAGGGTGATTTATTGATACATGATGATAACTCTTTTTCTACAACATACTCCCCTTATGTAGACATTTTAGTGAAAGAAGATGACAGTATAGATGCTTTAGCTCCATTTGAGATTCCTTCTAGTGATGAGGCATTAGTGGAGAATGATATGAATTCCCTTAATGCTCTCCCTTTTAGTGATGATCCTATGGATCATCAAGATCTTACCTCATCTCCTCTTAGGATGTCCTCTTTTCTTCCTTCTTGTGAATCTATTTGTAGTGTTGAGAAAACTAATATGGTTTATCCTAAACCCTTGTTGACTTTTAAAGGTTGTCCTCGCATTACTATCAAAGGTAAACCTTTGGATTCTTTCAATGATCAAGATTCTATAGCTCACACATATTGTACAATGAATAATCCTCAACCTAATCTGGTGGTTTCTACTTCGTTGCCACCTTCTCAACCTATTCTTCCTCCTCCACCCTGTCTTCCTAGCAAGGAGTATGATTTGATAACTCAATTGAAAAATACTCTTGCCAAAATTTCTTTATGGGAGCTTCTTCAAAATTCACCTACCTACTATGAAGCCTTGCAAAAAGCTCTAGCAACTCTTCCTACTCCACCTCCTAATCAAGAGAACATCAATAACTTCTTACAATGCATGCATGCTACCCTGGGTCCTCCTGACATTGTATTTATTCAAAATGATTTACCATCTAAAGAAGTTCAAAATCAGTATGATGCTCTTATGGTTGCTATTACTATCAATAAAAGTATCATTCATCAGACCTTGATTGATAATGGACCTAGGCTTAATGTTTGTAGCATGGACATGCTCAAAGCGATTAATGTTGATCTTTCAACTATTCAACTTGATAATGTTGCTATTCATGGATTTGATAACATTGCTAAGAAAACTTTAGGCATCATTACCTTACTTATCAAAGTAGGACCAATCATCCTAAATACTCCTATTCATGTTATGGCTGGACCTATCAATTATAATCTTCTTTTGGGTAGACCTTGGTTGCATGAGATGCATGCCATTCCTTCCACCCTTCATCGTAAAGTCAAGTTTATACATAACAATAGGATGTATATGATTCATGCAGATGATGCACCTAATTTTTGTTTGAATATTCAAACACACACTACTCCTACTCCTAATGATAATTCTTCTTCCTCTAATGCTCTTCCTGGCGATGATTGGGGAACCTTGGATTTTACTTCTACCTTTCTTGGAGAGTATAAGGTTAATGATCTTGATTTTATGAAGAAACAAAGAGAATTTGAACAATGAGTTTTTACTTCTACAGCCCTTAGTAATAACTTTTTTGCTACTTCTACCCATAATAAATCTATCAAGCCTACTAATGATGACATAGTGACTACTAAAGTTCCATTGACTCCTTATGATATGGCTTCTTGTTATGGTCCTCGTTATCACTTCCTAGTTAATCAAGGATTTAATGGTCAAGGATGTGGTAAACATAAACAGAGAATTCAAATGCCCTTACACACTGGGGGGCATGAGCATTCTTATGGATTAGGATTTAATCCTCAACAAAAAATCAATGTTAACAACATCTTGAATAACACTTCAAGACATGATGAACCTATGAAGGAATTTGACCAAGAAGTTCTTTTGCCTAAACTCCTTCATGCTAAGATGATTACTAGACCTAAATGAAAAAAGAAACGTAGTCCACACTTGAAGACTCTTCCCTTTTGTTTATATCATAGATTCCATGATCACTCTACTAATGAATGTCAAGCTTTACATTATAAGATTAGGCAGCTCATTGATAGTAATGTTCTTTATATATCGTGTGGCAATGAGTTGTATTTCAATCCTATTTTCTCTAAATAACATTTATGTTCCTATTATAGAACTCCACATTATCTAAACAATGTTAGCCTAATTATTGGGGGCTCATTGTCTTGCATAGTGTTGTGAGTGATATAATAGGTCCCCTTTCATCTTTGTTCCTACACTTGGGGGGCAAGGATGTCATCTCCTTCTTTTCTATCTTTTTGGGATTCACCTCTTTCCTTGGTTAACCACTATCTATCTATTATGTGATATCCAATCATAGATGAACATTTTGGTTTGCATTGAGGATCTTTTTCCTTGATCACAACCAATTTCATTGTTTGACATTGGGTTTCCACAATTGATATATCTCTCACCTTGGAAACTGAACAATGTGCTATCCCTCACAAGGGTTACTTTTTCACTTATTGCATGATATCTCTTTGCATTCTTCCCTTCCATGGCCTCATAGGAGCTGTGACCTTCTTGGCCTAGATTGGGTGTTGTCTATGGATATTGTCATGATGCTGAAGAGGACTTTATCCTTGTTCTTTTCTTTCCTTAACATGTCAAAATAGTTTTTTTTTTCCATATTAAGGAGGGGGGCATATATACAACCTCCCTTGCTCTATATTATGTATTTTTGTTCTAACCTTTTGTTTTGCAGTATGCTAAATCTTGAAAGTTAATGCACATAAGTTGCTAAATCCTAAAGAGACATGTATTTTTCAATTTTCAATATGCTAAATCCTCTAAAGATAACACACATAAGTTGCTAAATCCTGAAGGGACACACATTTCCAATTTCAAATATGCTAAATCTTCTGAAGGTAACACACATAAGTTTCTAAATCCTAGGGAGACATGCATTTTTCAAAATTTTCAATTTGCTAAATCTTGGAAGGTAATGCACATAAGTTGCTAAATCCTAAAAAGATACACACCTATATGCTAAATCTTTCGAAGGTAATGCACATAAGTTGCTAAATCCTGAGGAGACATGCATTTCATATTCATGGTGATACAAGAAGGTAGATCCATGGGTACTTTATAAAAGCCATCAGAAGATGCACTACATACATGCACAAAGCTGCTAGAAGGTGCACAACATTATGGGTTGACTATCAAGTGTTTTCTTGATGGGCCATCCTATCCTTTTTGTGGTTCATAGTGAGATATACACATCTTACTGGACAAGATAGCCACTCCTCTCTTGACCTTCTATATTTTTCTAGTGATGTCTCTCTTATTGCAATCTTGGAGTTGATGAAGACTCAAGTCTCTAGGGGCTTGAGGATTCCTTTGTCCCTTTGATTTCAATAAGATTATCTTTTTTTCTTTATGATCTCCTTTACCAAGAGTTTGCATCGAGTCCATACTCTTGCTAAAGTGGGGGCTTAATGTATCATCTTAAAATGGAAGCACTTCCATGTTAAGAGTGTTTAGCCCTCTAAATAAGTGGTTTGGGGTCATGTCAAATGCCTTGAATGGATATTCAACTTGGATCTGGCTTTTCCCCCTGTTCTACCCCATTTTCCACTTCTTCCTAGCACTTTTTTGGCATTCTGGACTATGAAACTGAGGTTTTGGACCCTAAGGTCAAAGTTGACCTTATGAGGTCAAAGTCAACCTCAACCCTGACTAGGTTAGGGTCAACCTTGACTCTGACTAGGTTAGGGTCAACCTTGACCTTGACCCTAAGGTGTGGGATCTTCAAGGTCTGCTTCTGACTGTGGGATTTCATCAAAAACTTGTCTTTTCCCTCTTTGGGACCATTATTTCTCAGATTAAGTGTCAAATTCTCAAATTAATATTTCAGGTAGACCTTTCTTGAGATTTGTATAAGATTCCTAATTTATTATTGGAGATTATCCTTACCTCAAATTTTGTAACAAGGCTATTAAATAATTATTTTATCTCTATGTTAAGGGTGGTCCCCTCCTAGAGTTTTGTGTCAAGACTTTAATTTAATTTCCTCTCCATGTACACCTCTCTAGATTTTTGTGCCATGGGCCCTTAATTATTGTTTTCTATGAGGCCCCTCTTGTGCCCTAGATCACTATAAAAGGGAGCCTTCCTCTCTCATTTGCTCATCCATTTTCACCAAGAAATCTCTCAAGCTCTCAAGTGAAAGAAAGCAAGAAGATCAAGCATTCAAGCCTTCAAGCATTCAAGCATCCAATTCATCAAGGAGATCCATTAGTAGCCATTGAAGGATTCAAGCTCTATGGAGCTTTCTTGTTGAAGATGCCTCCATTTCCATTCAAGATTGGTGTTGAAGATCTAAAGAAAATTGATTGGAGACATCCTATATTTGATTCTACATTCATCCATTCTTGTGGATTCAAGGATTCGAATCCTCCACAAGGGTTTCAACTCAAGCAAGGTGAATTGTTCCATTTACTTTGTTTATTCTAGCATTTTCAATTCAATTTCAAGGTTAATTTCTAAATTGGGGTTTGACTGAGGCAAACCCCACCCAAAAAAACCAAAAACTCTCTTTTTCTTACAAGTACAGGTGCAAAGTTTTGGATCTAAGAGCAAATTTGGATACCCTTTTGGAAAACTTCTAGGATCTACGAACATAATTCAAATAGGACTTCAAATAAAGAATATGGTATTTGACCTTTTATGAGGGTCAAACCTGAGCTGAGCCATCTTAAAAAAAGATTTCTAGGTTTTGTAGATCTCACAATTTCAGTTCAAGATTGCAAGAATCAATAGTTTTTGAGATCATTTGACAAAGTTTTCAGCTGATTCTTTTTCAGAGGTAAGTACCTTTATCTCTTAATTTCAATATTAGTCATCTACATTTACTTTCTATATCAATACAATTTCATGTAAGTGTAAAATATTGGTTTTTGGGGTCTCTTTCATGTGCAAACCATTGTTCTAAGACCTCATACAATATTTTATTCTCTACAAGTTGTTTCTGCTAACTTGCAAAACTTAAAACTTCTTGTGATCTCACAAAACATAATATTTTTCTTTGCACTCTTAACCATATCATTATCACATCATAAACTACCTTGCATTAATTACACAATACTCAATTCATCATATATCTACTTCTACACTAATCTAAGTTCTTAATCTACTGTAATTTTGATAAATTAAGTGCTTTGAGATAGGTCAGGTAAGGACTCATTCTTACCACTTGATACTTCACCTTTTTTATTACCTTCAATGTTGAATATGTCTCCTTGATCTGTGCTTTTAACAAACTTCACTTCATCTGAATTACTACAACATCCTTTCTATCTATTACTTGCATCTTCATTTCTTCTTACATGATTTCTAGGGTTAGGATTAGGATGAAAAAATCCATTGTTCATTCTAAAAAACCTTTCTATATGTCTAATCTTGTTGCATATCTGACAAACAATTCCTTTGTTTCCATATCTTGGTCTAGGTGGATTGATCTATGATCTACAATTTCTAGCAATGTTTCCAACCTTGTTGCATCTATAACATACTACATTTCTTCTATTCATATCTTCAGTAGGTTTCTTATCTGCATTGTTAGTATTTCTAAACATTCTACTATTATTGTTATTCTCAACAAATTTAGGTTTCCTAAATTCAATAGCTCTATGTCCAAAACCATGACAATTATAACAATAACCATTAAGAGGTTTAAATTGCTTACCTATGCAATCTCTCTTCATATGACCAATAGAATTACAAGAAAAACATCTACCTTTGAATTCGCTTTGCATACCTTTGGGTGATTCCTCTTGCTTCAATGATTCTTCTTCTTTAGGTGTATCTTTAGATTTGTTGATCTCATCAGACTTCTTCTCATCTATTCTTTCAGATATTTTCAAATCTGGTTCCTTGCTTTCATCATTTACTTTAAGAGTGTTGAATCCAAGACTAGTCTTATCATAGAATGGTATCTAAAAAGATGCATGTTCATCAATCTTCTCACTAGTTGAATATAGCCTTTCAAGGTGTTGTTTGGATTGAGTCAGTTTACCTTTCACAATCTTGTTGTATTTCTCAAGTTCAGCATACTGCAAATTGATTTTCTCAAGTTCAAATGTTACTTTTCCAAGTTTAGATTTTAGTCCTTCATTTTCAGTCTTTAGACTTTCATTCTTAAATTTTAGATTTACTTCATTCTTTCCATTTCCATCCTTCAAACTAAGCTTCAAATTTTCTATCTTCAGTTCATGCTTAAGGATCTCATTTTCTTTTTCTAAATTGTCATCACAATCTTCAATAAGAACTTCAGATTCCTTTTCATATTTCAAATCTTCCAACTTGTTTTTCAGTTTCTCAATGAGGTTCTTTGCATCATCATATTTCCCTTTCAGAGTGTCTCTTTCATTAGTAAGCATATCAATCTATTCAAGAGCTTCTTCAAGATTCTTCTATAGTTGATCCATATCCATAGAGATCTTACTCAAGCTGCTAGGCTTTCCTTGAATGATTCTTTTCCGAGTAACTAAGCTCTAATACCAATTGTTAAAAATAGGGAATACTGAGAGGGGGAGTGAATTAGTATTCTACAAACTTTATCTTTTTCCCAATTATAGATATAAAGATTATCTTTACACATGCATAACATAAGAAGCTAAGCAACATGCATAGCAATAAAACTAAAGAACTCATAACACATTATTTGTTCTCGAGGAAACCCTAGCCAAGGGAAAACCCCGGTGGGGATGGTACCCACAAAGATCAACTAATCAAAATTATCATGTTAAGGATGTTGACCTTGTTAGGAGTCTATTACAAGAATATAGTGTATCAGTCCTAATTAAGGGACTATAGGCCTTGTTAGAAGCCTCAACCCTATTAAGAGTTCGCAGTACAAAATGTGACTACCAGCTGAGCCCACTGCCCAAACAAGTAATGTACAATATACATTGATTAAAAAAATTAGGTTAAGGTACATAACCTTATACTACTTGCATCAATATATCTTTGCTGCTCTTTCACTATCACTATTACATATGCATCATATATTTCACATCATATCACTGCTTCATTACATCTCTTGTCAACTATTAACAACTATATCTTTTCTTATAATTACAATTACATTTATACAAATAAATTTATCCAAGATTAAACATCTAGGATGTCATCCCTTTATATTTTGAAGTCATCATTTTGATAAACAAAATAATCCCTTAACTCTTTACTAATTCTGTCTTCATATTCTATCATGTCAGCTTCACAATGTCTTTGGTAAAACTGTCATATATTCTTCCATACATGTTGTACTAAATTTCACTCTAAGAAGGGTGTCCAATAGACATCATAGAGTCTATGTTCAAGTGTACAAACACTAAACTTACTCTAGTCAACATCATAAACAAAAATTATGTCCAGGTGCACTAGTGAAAATATTGTTCCACACTTAGACAAATTTGCAATGCACTCTATCATACTTGCTCTCTAACCTGTATGATCTTCATGTGGATCATATGTTTCTATAATGACAACATCTATGTAATCAACTCAGCCAAATTTCTAACAGTTATCACCCTCTAACTACTGGCTGGACAACCCGTAGGATAGTCCCTAGCTTTGCACCCCATGGCACCACATGAGTAGCATAGACCTCTAGCCTATAGTTGAATCCCCTAAGGCCTAGATTGCTGGTGTCCTCCTGTCATACTAGATCCACAATATCTACCTTTGGGTGTTTGAGACTAAGTGCTATGATCTCATCAAGATCCCTATGAATGCCAATGCTTGGGCTTAGAGCTCTGCTGTCCCTGAGAAGATTTCTATCTTTGGCTCTACTACAACTATTACTTCTACTACTAAGGTGCCCTAAAAGATCTTGATGAGTTCTTCTGATTTACCTTCCAGTGAGATTTCTAGAAACAAGAAGACTGAGGTGGGGAATTCTGATTTTGTGTCTAGTCCCATGGATTTCCTCATCGATCATGGCCCTCTTAATAGTATCATGTAAATCTCTAGAGGGTACCATCTACACTCTATCAGCTATGATATAGTTCAACCCCTTAATAAAGTAGTTGACCTGGAGTTTCTTGTCCTTCATGTATTCCACATAAGGAAGGAGCTTGAGAAACTTACTCTTGTACCATGATACTAATAGACCTCTCTACTATAAGTAAAGAAACTCATTTATGTGACACTGTCTAAAATGCTCTAACATATATCGGGCTCAAAATCTCTCCAAGAAAATCTCCCATGTGAGGGTATATATGACAAGATGACTCTTAACCTCCTCCTGCCTCCACCAAGTAGAGGTGGTCCCTCTCAGCATGTGAACTACAAATCATGCCTTAAGGTTTCTCTCATAAGGATGCAACCCAAAGCAATGCTCAAGGCTCAAAAGCCAAGCCTCTATCCTAGCCATGGATCCTAAAAAGGGTGGTGGCTTTAGTCTAATGACATCTCTGATCAGGTCCCCTATATCATGGGGCACTCTTGGCACTACCATTGGTGGTAGCTTTGGCATGTGGACCAATTCACCCTCATGATCTACCTACTCCTCTACCCATCTAGGAGTGGGACTCTTACTCTACTCTCAGACCTCGACCTACTGACCTCCTAGAGGTAATCTATCTATAATAATACCGGATAGATTCTACAAAGAATTAAGGATATCCTAGTTGGGATTAAGTGGCGACAGAGGAGGGGTCCCTTGCATGTCACCTACTCCCTTGGCTGCCTGCTCATCACCCTCTACTACCACACGACCACCTGTAGCTCTCTATCCACATTGGTGAGCACTGGATGTGACTGGAGGAATCCTACACTAAGGTACAAAATAATCAATGAGTTAACAAACGTAATGAGTTTTAAAGTTCCTAGAGTAGAAATTGTGCTCTGATACTAGAATGTAATGTTCAAAAATCTCAGACAAGACACAACAAATTTTTTTTTTAAAGTACACTAAATGACAACTATGGTTACTCAAAAAGCTCACTTATTGCAAAGCTTCAAGAACATAACGGCTAGCCACCCAATGTCGCATAGGGATATTTATGCCAAGCATTGGCGTGATCACATCCCTAAATTAACTAACAATATTTAGGTGACATAAAACTCCTAACTAGGTTTAGCATGAAAGTTTCAATAGATTAAAGCACAATTCAAATTAGAATCAAGGGATAATAATATTCCCTAACTATAACTAGGGTATGGGGACTATAGTGTTATTGATTCAGTTAGATTATGTTATAGGGGACATATCCCTTGAAAAGAAAGAAGTTTGCAATAACAACCCATTATTATATTATTAAATTCCTAATACCTTTTATTGAAATGACTACTTCCCATAGACGTAATTAATGGAAGGGGATGTATAGGCTAGGGATTAAATTATCAATTAATTAAATAACCCACTTCTTAGATTTATTCATAAAAGCTCTCCTTTAATTTAAATTATTTAATACTAAATACCCTCTCAAATTTCATGAAATTAACTAATAAAATTTGTTTTAGAATTAATAAGATAATTTTTAAAAAAATTAATCTAAAGGTAAACGATTTTGGATTTTAAAAGCAAAACGTAACCCACTAAATAGAATAATCACAAGGTCTTGATCCTTATAACAATTATTTATATTATTATTTCCAATTTAAATTCTTATAATTCAAATCTAGTTAAATGGAAAAATATAAGATATCAAATTTATCAATAATGTTCAAATTAATAAATTTTAATAAAATTAATTTAGATCTAATAAAATTAATTAAGGACTATATCAAAAGGAAATTAATCCTATCTAATATAATTACCCAACTCTCAACCCTCTAAAGAATAATTTCAAACTATATATTTGATCAATGTTTCAAGGTGGTACTCACAAAAATACTCTTACATAAATTTTAAAAATAAATACAAGAACTTGCCGAAAGAAGTTACAACCAAAAGCAAAATTAAAACTAAAGAATATACATTTATAAAATGGGAAATAAAGTAATGCATTTCTAAGTGGCCCTCCAAACCCTAATTCAGAATTAGGGTTGGGGCCAATTTTATATACCACCAAAACCCTAGTTTATATCATTCTTTTGTGTAGAGATGAATTTTCAGAGAGCTGGGAAGAAATGTGAAAGTCTTTTGTACATTCACACAAATGCACATGTGTGTGCTTACATACGAGGGGTGTGTATACACTCACATTTCAATTTGTGAGAATATGATTCTCCAAATTTGCCAGGGAGGGGTGGTAGATTTCCTCCTAGGGTTTTCTATAACCCTTTACAGATATTCACCATGGTAAATCTCTGGAATTCCTTACCTCATTCTAGTATTATTTTTTTATTATTTTATGAGAATGCTTATCATTTACTTTTATGGAGAATACCCAGATGGGTTAGGTCAAGATCTCTAAGTTGCCACTCAAAGAATTCATTTTGTGCCACCATTTAACAGATCTTCTAAAAATTACATTTATTTATATTTATCACGTAAACGAGAGTTTACTTTCAAATATTTTACTTTGGATTCCCTTTTTATAGTCATAAATCTATTCTCTTAAATTTATTTCATGTTTATATTGTAATTCAAATTATGCATTTTTATTTTGGTAAGTTCTTTAATATTTCTTTCTTTTTAAAAATAAAGTAAAAATATATATAAAAATGGGCGGTCGAATGACTGGCCACCACACGCATGCAGCCCAACCATTGGCCTCATTGAGTGGTAGGAGCCGAGGTTCCACTGCACACTCTGTGTGTGCTGGTGCTTAAGCCCCTTCGCACCCATAGAGGAGTGTTACCCCCCTGCCTCCAAGCTATCAACGAAGTGTGGGGAAGATCCACAGACCCCCCCCCCTTTCTGAACTCCTAGTGCGGTGCTGAGCGACAACAAAACTAGGGCTTCGGCCCAAAAAAATTATGGTTATCTTTTTTTTGTTTAAAATTTTTATAGTGTAATAAGTGTAGACACCAGAAATTGGCAAAAGGCTTAAATCAATCAAAAAGGTGCATCAAATCATCAAAATAGTATGAAAAATCAATAAATGGAACAAAGGCAATTCAAATCAAAGGAAAATTCAATTAAATGATTAAATGATTAAATAAAGTTTGAAAAGGGGAAAAACACTACGAAATTGATTAAATTCAATTAATGACATAGTTGTTGAAAGCAAAAATCAAAATGAACCTCTTACCCTTCATGGCTAAATTTAATTACTTTAATTAATTAATAAATCATAATTTCCCTCAACAAAGCAAATTGGAGACAAAATGGACATAAATCACTCACTTTTGTTGAAATGGTCCAGCCTTTTGAAACCATTTAAATGATTGTCCCCTCCTTGTCCCCCCATTTATGGACAAAGCAAAGCCAATTGACCTTACCCAAGCATAACCATGATCAACTCACTCTACCCCCTACCCTTGGGAAAATCCTATAAGTAGAAAGCATTTTGAGGCATTAAGGATCCATTCCACATCTTTGAATTGCAGCAAAGCTCTTGCAATTTTCATCCACACCACTCACTTGTCAATTTTAATAGCTTAATTGCTTTGATCATAGTAGACTGTTCATCAAATAGAGCTATAATTTGATTGAATAGATCTTAATTGCATATCATATAGCTTAATTCTCATCTTTAGAGTGTCACTAGTGAGGATCATAGCTGAGAGCCTCATTTACCACTTTATTTTAGATATCCATGAGATGTTGATAGATTAATTGTGCATTGATTAGATTAGTTCTCACTCTAATTCTTGTTGTTCTTAGTTAATCTTGTAATTTCATGAAGGTGAATAATATCATCACACAAATGGCACCCACCGTGGGGCATTGAGCCTCAAATAATAACAAATTTGTGATTTAAATCATCTTTGCATATGTTTTTGTCTGGTTTCCATGTGTTTTCTATAGGAATTTTCTAAAGTCACGCCTACACGAGATCTATTCACGCTTAGAATCCTTATAGTGTCACTTCGGAAGCCTGATCTTATGCCTGTTAGCTAGAAACTCACGCCTAGAATGGCAAAGCATTCAGCCTTTACGGCTTCAAATCACACCTAAACACAGGGAAGTATCGCGTATCACTTATTTTCTATTGCTTTAATTTCCTCTTTGCATTGCACTTTCCACTTAATATCACGCTTAAGGAGAAATTTTCTATCACGTAGTAATTGAGATTATCATGCCTTTGATCGTTAATGTTATGCTTGTGATAATATCTTTATCACTTTAAAAACTTTGGATGTCGCTCTGCATTGACTATTTTCTACATATTTAGGGTTCTATTTACGCTTTGCATAATAGATTTACTGCCTGTGCTATTATTAATGTCGTTTGTGCACTGAGAAGTGTTGCGTGTAATCAATAAGGTCACACCTCTGAGTGATTTATTCACGCCTACTAGCTAGAGGATATCGCATGCATTTAATTTGCTATTTTCACGTTCAATTTGATAAAATTTGAAAATCTGACTATCTGTGTTTGTTGTTAACCAGTAAATGAGCAGACATCCGAGAGTGAAAAAGCTAGAAAGTAGGTTCAACAAGGAGGGAAAAGCATTGGCAAAGAAAATAAAGAAGGAAAATCAAGTGCATACAAAGGTTGTCCTTGAATCCATACTAGATGAGGATGTCCAGGTATATGAGAAATATTTAGCTGTGATTGAAGCTTATAAGCAGAAATTTGTGTCTCTACATTGGATTTATGAACCTTGAGATTAAAGCTTCTTTCATTAAAATCTTTTGATTGATTACATGCAAGTTTGGTTTCCCCTCATTGTGAATTGGTTGTGTTGGACTAACTTGTTGGATGAGGGAGTTGGAGCAAATTGCCAAGGTGAGTAAGTGAAAAATGAAAATCAGCAACTCAAAAATGCCCCTAGCCTTTTGCTACCTACAAGGAAAGGTATTCTACTCAAACAAGCTTGCATTCCCTTAACTTGTGGCATTATCATTTAAACCTAGCTTTAATAAGGAAGAAATTGAACCACACATTTCAATTCTAAGAACCTCCTTGTCAAGAGGTTGAAAAATAACTAAGTGTTTGAAGTGTTTGAGAATCAAAAGGAAAGTTAGGGATATGCTCTTCACCTTCTTGGTGAAACAAACTCCCAAAAAATTTACTTAAAATTCAAAATCTACCTTACTTGCAAAATGAACATGCTAGAGATTTAGTGGGCTCACCTTATGAATTTTCCTTAACGAGGCTAGTGAGAGGGACAACCCAAAGTGGGATACACTTGCTTTTGCCGTGAGAATCTGACCCACTATAAAATGAAACGCATGCATCCTTAATGAGGTGCATGACAAAGGGATTTTAATCTTCTCGAACTTCCTCTAGTAGTCTTTACAGATTGCATAAAATCATGCCTCGCTGCGTGTGGGAAGCCCCTTAACATACTTGGGGGATGAGAGATTTTAATTCATTTGAATGGAACATTAATTAAATCCTAGCTAAATTAGAAAGGCCACCTTGTAGAGCCATGTTTACAAACCAATTTGACTCTAGGTAGGCTGTTTGGAATTCATTCTTGTGCTATACTTGTGAAAACATTCGAGAATATACACATTAGTTGTTGTTTAGAGACATTTATGTGTGTGTTGCATTTGTTTTCAATTTTCAAAACAAGAAATTTTCAAAAATATCAGATCAAAAGTTTTAAAAAATCTAAAAAAATTATACCCTGGTCAGAGAAGTGTCGCCTGTACACAAAATACACTCACCTGTCAAACTTTTAGTCACACCTATGACTTTCTTAAACACACGTATACACATTGAAGTCACACTCAAAGACATTTGAGACACACCTGAATAAATTGAAAATCCACTTGGAAATAGTAAAGTATCGCCTAAGAACCTATAGAGTATCGCCTTCACCAAATCAGTATACACTTAGACAGGTTTCAGACACACCTAAGATTGTTTTAATCATGCCTAGAAAACAAAAAGGTTAAACAAAGAGTACTTCCAGGAAGAATCAAAAAATTTTGAATATCAATTTGAATACCCTTTTTCAAGTTTTCGCTGATCCAACTTACAGTCTGGTCAAAAATCCTATTTCACACATCTGTCAAAATTTTGCAAAGGATTAGATCCAAGTAGTCTTAACTTGCATCCAAGGTTCATGCCTGCATTCACTAGATCATATTACATCAAGCAAACCTTGCAAGCTGATGGGACTTATTTGAGACAAGAGCTCCCTTATCTTGGAGATGAAAAATACTCCTAGGGTACCACAAAAGTCACCCGAACAAGAAAAAGAAGACAACATGATGTATCAACGTAGTTTGGGTGGTAAGGATAATAGTGGCATTGATTTCACCAACCAAGGTAATGCCAATAGTGGATGCAATGACATGAATAACTAGAGCAATATTAATAACCAAGGAAATACCAACAATGAAGGAGTAGATCCAAGTGCTCAGGGAGTTAATCATACTCATACTCAAAATAACACTGAACTAACGGTAGAAGATGCCACAGATGAAAGATTTAGTGAGGTTGTTCAATGTCCTTATTTCAGAAAGCTCATGGAAAAGGCAATGGACCTAGATAGAGAAAAACATTTCATAGACTTAGCACAAAAAGGTCTCAAGCTTCCCCATGACTTTGATGTCAACCAACTTAAAACACCGGAAGTTGAAGAAAGTACCTTAGACATCATGAACAAACAATTAAAGGCATTTCAAATGCAACTAGACAACATCAAGAAAAGCGGGTCTCCCAAGCCTTTCTCTATAGAAGCATTGTTCCCATTCCCATTTGATAAAAGCTTGGTTATGGTGCCATTCCTGATCAATGTTGTGTTTCCTAAATATGACAAGTACGAAGGAACAACGGATCCTCAAGATCACTTATGGGAGTTTTGTGCATTGAGCTTAGAGTTCATGCATGATACCACATATTTAATGAGATTATTTCCACAAAGCTTAGGAGGCATGGCTATGGAGTGGTTTTCTAAGTTACCCTTCGGCATTAAAACCTTTGAAGAGTTAGCATCGAAATTCATGGCTCATTGCTCATATAACATTAAACATGATGTCACAATGATAACGTTATGCAACACAAAACAAAAAGATGGAGAGGCCTTCCTCACTTTTCTACAAAGGTGGAGGACAGTTTTTGCAAGATATCCTAGAAGTGTGCCTGAAAAAGAGAAGATGGGTATCTTCATAAATAGTTTGAGTAATGAGTTAAACTACTGCTTACAAATGCAATGTCCAAATACCTTCCAAGATCTAATTGAAAATGGAGTAACCATAGAGGAAGAGTTGGTCAAAAGTGGAGAACTCAAACTGTACAATGATAATAAGAACAACCCCAACAGTGGCAACAATGGCAACAATGGCAATAATCAAAAGAATCATTGGTTTAATAGTAATAGTCATTATAAGAATAACAATAAAGGAATTGTGAATGATGGAGTAGTTGAATCTATCAACTTGAAGGTGGTCCCATTTGCTCTTACAAGGACACCTAATCAAGTGAACAATACCAATCAGAGCTCTAATGCACCATCCAACAACAATCACACCAACAATGGAAATCAAGGAGATAATTCAAGGAATACTAAATTTGATAAATACTTGAGGCCAACCCCCTCAAAGAACTTCACACCCTTGGGTGAACCCCTTGAAAAGGTATTAAAGGTTCTCATGGCTAATAATGTCATTACTCTACCCAAAATTCAGCCTTACGAGCCAAATAATAAGCCTGGTTGGTGGAGTGCCGATACCCATTGTGAGTATCACAGAATTCGAGGACACACAACAAATGAATCTCTGCAATTAAAAAATGTAGTGCAAGATTTAATTGATAATGGCACGATCACCGTCGAAAGACCTCCCAATAATGAAGATCATATGGCATTCAAACAACCTTTTTACAAACGTGATAAGGGAGAGTCATCAAATAACAAGAAGCAAAGTGCCAATAATCTCAACTTTGTGCCACCTTATGATCATATTGTTAATGCTATAATAGTTAATGAACAACCTCAAAAGGAAGCATCAAATGTCATTACAAGAGGGAAGAATTCTAGAATAACCCTACAAGGGATAGCTCCTCAAAGCACTAACATCCCACCATCCAATATTGTAGTCAAACAGTCTTCTACAGCAGCAAGGCCTTATAGTTTGGTTGATCAATTGCAATGTACTCTAGCACAAATCTCTATCTTAGAATTATTGAAGTTGTCACCAAACCATAAGGAGATTTTGGAAAAAGCTCTAGTAGAGACACATGTTCCTACTAACTTAGAGACAGAAAGGTTTCAACATATGGTAGGTCATCTTGTAGCATCTCATTGTCTTTCATTTTCCGATCAAGATGACATGTCTATAACCCATCCTCACAATCTACCATTGCATATAGAGGTCTTAATCGAAAGGCATAGAGTCAAAAGAGCTCTCATTGATGGAGGGGCTGGTCTCAACATTTGCACATTAAGTCTTGTCAAATCCTTAGGTCTATCTGAGTCTTGCATTGACCCTACAAAGAAAATCACCATTAAAGCTTATGATGAAGTTGAAAGAGCTTCTAAGGGCATGATTGTATTGCCCATCCAAGTGGGACCTGTCAAGAAGGACACCAATTGCCAAGTGCTGGACATGAAATTAACTTATAATATTTTGTTGGGTAGACCATGGATTCACGAGATGCAAGCAGTCCCATCCATGTACCACCAATGCATAAAATTCTTGTACATGGGTGAAGAAATCACAGTTGGAGGAGACTCTAACCCATTCCAATATTGCAATGCACTCAAACCTCCTCATGAGTTATACATTCCACATAACAGGGAAGGAATTATTCAAGAAACCACAATTGAAGATGTTAAAATGAAGGAACTAACAATAAATGTTACTCCACACCCTCCTCAAGCTAGCTCAGTGACATCAACTAAGGGAAAGGAAAAAGTGAGCTACGAGGGCCCAAATGCAATGGAAAGTTCATACATAGCACCTAAATTGGAAACAGTAATCTATAAACCTACCAAAGAAGAAAAGGAAAAAGCCAAGAAAGATCGTTACCAACACATGAGTGAAATGATGAACAACTTTGAAAAACAATGCAAGATTAGTTCAAAAGGGATAGGGGAATATTCTGTTTCTCTATTTGACATGCCCACATCTCCAAAATCACATGGTAAACCATCAAAAGAACATCATTATAATTCCTATTTTGTAAGGGAAGATAACAAAGTAGCATGGGATAAGGAAGAAGATGACGTCCTTTAATGGCTTTACCATGATGAGGAAGATACTTCCAACACTCCCATGGAAAGAATTCAGCATGTAAAGATACAAACTGAGCAATATGGAAAAGGCTTTGATATAATGCAAAAGATGGGATACAAGGGAAGAGGACCCTTAGGCCAAAGAAATAGGGGATTATTGGAACCTATTGAACCTATTTGGAGGGCAAGTCATGAAAAATATGGAGTAGGTTTTCAATGCAAAGGAGAAAGTTCAAGCCCAATGCAAGATTTTTATCCTCACATAAATGCCTTAGAATTTGAAGGAGATAGTGATGACTCTCGGGATTATGAATGGGATACTTTATTGGATGAATCATGTCATGACAAGGAAGTGATTGCTATACATACTTATGCAAAAATTCCAAAGCAAGAAGCTCAAATTAGTGAAGAACCTCCTATTCAAAGGCCTAATATCAAGCAAGTACCTACCAATGGAGCATGGATAGAAACATTTTGGATACCTTTAGAGGAGGGAGATTCAAATGTTAGTTTTAACCCGCTTGTGGCTTTTCCCATGTTGTTTCCTGTAGAGGTTGACGAGGACTCGAGTGAAGGGGACTTTGACCCTTCTTCCATGGATCATCTTGAGGAAGCGCACGTCATAGATCTAAATGATACAATGTACGAACCCTCAAATGAAGTCATGTCCATAATGCCTATTGATGACATTTTACCCAATGAACCCTTACTTTTGATAAATTCGCACCTCATTGATTGGGACCAAACTGAACCAAATGACCTACTTTACTTTCCCAATGACCAAGCAATGAATCACTACCTTAATGCAGTTGAACCCTCTTTCACCAATGAATTCAATACAGACATAATGACAGTAGTAGGGGTTCAATCTCTTAGTCAAAAGAAAAAAATAAAAAAAAATAGTAAAAATTTGAAAAGTTCTATTGGTGAAAACCCAATTGTGGCACCATTAGAACCAAAAAAATAAAATTAAAAGATGTTTCTTTTGGTGAAAACCCAATTGTGGCACCAAAGGAAGAGAGATTGGACACTTTTCCTGAACATGAAGAGGAAAGGTCACCTATACTCATAGAGCCAATGAAAAAGGTCAATATTGGGATAGAATTAGATCCAAAGTTCATACACTTGGCAGCATCACTCACACCTCTAGAAAGAGAAGACTTCATAAAATTCTTCCAAGAACAAAAAGTAAACTTTGCATGGTCATATGCTGACATGCCTAGATTAGGTCTTGACTTTATAATGCATCATCTGAATGTTTGACCAGGGGTTAAACCCATTAAGCAAAAGTTGAGAAAAATGCACCCCCACAAAGCTCTTTTGGTCAAGGCAGAATTGGAAAAATTGTTGAAAGTAGGCTTCATAAGAGCAATAGCATATGCCGAATGGATCTCCAACATTGTACCAATCATGAAGCATGATAAATCCATTCCTGTGTGTACGGATTTTAGAGATCTAAATCTTGCTTGCCCCAAAGATGATTTCCCACTTCCGAGCATAGATGCCATAGTGGATTTGACGGCAGGACACTCAATGTACTCATTAATGGATGACTTTAGTGGGTATAATCAGATCAAAATTGCACCTGAAGACCAAGAAAAGATAGCATTTACTTGCCCTTGGGGTACTTTTTGTTGGAATGCCATGCCCTTCGGTCTTAAAAATGCCGGAGCCACATATCAAAGGGCCATGACAACTATCTTCCATGACATGATGCACACATTTTTAGAAGACTATGTGGATGATATATTGGCAAAATCCCACAAAAGAGAAGAACACCTCCACATTTTGAGAAAGATATTTGTTAGGTTGGAGCAATTCAAGGTCAGATTAAACCCAAAGAAATGTGCCTTCAGAGTACAATCCGGCAAGTTACTAGGTTATATAGTTTCTGCCAAAGGGATTGAAGTGGATCCTGAGAAAGTACAAGCTATAATGGACATGGAAATACCTAAGAATATCAGCCAAATGAGATCCTTGTAGGGAAAAATCCAATCCATATGAAGGTTTATCTCCCAATTGGCTGAAGAATGTCATTCTTTCACCAGGTTGCTACATAAGGATACTATATTTATATGGGATGCCGAATGTGATCAAGCTTTCACATTGCTAAAGTCTTATTTGATAAATCCACCCATCCTCATGTCACCAATCAAGGGCAAAGCATTACTTCTCTACATATCTGCTATGGAAAGATCCTTAGGGGTACTTTTGGCGCAAGAGGATGAACAAGGAAAGGAAAGACCTATCTACTATTTGAGTAGAATGTTGATAAAATATGAGCTTAATTACACATTTATGGAAAGAGCTTGTCTAGTAGTGGTGTTTGCATCTCAAAAATTGAGACATTATATGTTGATGCATAAGGTCAAGTTGATTGCCAAGATAGACCCTCTCAAATATTTGTTAAGTAAAATAGCCTTAACAGGTAGAATAGCTAAATGGGTGATGATATTGAGTGAATTCGACATTGAATATGTCGATAGAAAGGCAATCAAAGGACAAGTGATAGCAGATCATTTAGCTGAAAATCCCATGACTTCTACATAGACTATTCAAGTGGAATTTCTAGATTCTGCCATTATCAACATAGAGGCAAAAACATGGAAGTTATACTTTGATGGATCCTATACTCAAGGAGGTTCCAGGGCCGGCATATTATTGGTAACTCCTCAAGGTTACACCATTCCCAAATCCTACAAGCTTATGTTTCCATGTACAAATAATATAGCAAAATATGAAGCACTAGTCATAGGCATCAAAATGGCCTTAGAATGGAATATAAAAGAGCTACAAATTTATGGAGATTCTCAACTCATCATTAATCAAGTCAAAAATGAATATAACACTAAGGATGAAAATTTGATGCCTTATAAGACTATGATTGATGGATGGAAGAAATACTTTGCATTGATCACCTTTGAACAGATCCCTAGAGAGAAAAATAGAGTAGCTGATGCCATGGCTACCTTGGCTTCTTTGTTACAAAAACCAAATCAAAATGAGAAGTATGAGTTCTTGGTGGAAGAGTTGGTAAAACTAGCATTTGACCTCCCCAAAACCCAAATTGTTTCCCTCTTACATGGACTTGACTCCCCTTGGTATGGACCTATATATACCTACCTTAAAGACCAAGTGCTACCCTTAGACCAAACTAGTGCTCAAAAATGCAATTTCATACGCCAAGCCTCCCGTTACTTAATCCTTTCCAAAACATTGTATTGTAAGGGTCTAGACGAGACGTTACTTAGGTGTTTAGAGGAAGAAGAGTCTAAGTTAGCTTTACGAGAGGTTCACGAAGGCATTTGTGGGTTGCACTCAAGCGGGTTAAATCTAGCTAAGAAAATCCTTCGCTTAGGGTATTCTTGGAAGACATTGGAAAAGGATGCTTGCCACTTTGTGAAGATATGCAGCAAATGCCAATATCATGGCGATATGATACATGCACCGACACAAGCATTACATCCATTTGTCACACCATGGCCTTTCTATCAATGGGGGTTTGATTTAATTGGCATCATAAATCCACCTTCTTCAAATGGGCACAAACATAGCATAACCGTAACAGAATATTTCACCAACTGGGTTGAAGCAGTTCCATTGATAATAGCAATAGGAATGCAAATTTCCATGTTTATCTTGAATCATATCATTTGCCGATATGGTATTCCTCATGCCATAATAACAGATAATGGAAAATAGTTCAAGAATAAGGATGTTGATGAACTATGTGCTACATTTCATATCACTCACCATTCATCATCAATTTATTACCCTCGGGGAAATGGGCAAGCTGAAACCACAAATAAGAATATATTGAAGATCTTGAAAAAGTCAGTCAACAAATTAGGAAGGGATTGGCATATGCAAATTAATCTAGCATTATGGACCTATAGAACCAGCATAAGAACGCCCACTGGAGCCACACCATTCTCACTAGTCTATGGGACTGAAGTCGTTCTACCATTAGAGGTTGAAATCCCATCTTTACGAGTGTCATTACAAGGATTGATCACAGATGAAGACTATAGGGTTGCTAGACTTCAACAATTGGAGTTACTTGAAGAACATCAAACACAAGCTTATGAGCACCTGAAAGTGTACCAAAATAGAATCTCAAGGAGCTATAATAAACATATCAAACCAAGAGTTTTTCAGGTAAGAGACTTGGTATTGAGAGAGAATCCAAAGAATCAGGTTGAGAGGGAAAAGAAAGGCAAATGGGAGACTAATTGGCTAGGCCCATTTATCATAATATCTTCATTTGACATAGAAACCTATAAATTATCAAATTGTGATGGAGAGGAACTTCAAGAACCTATTAATAGTATTCATCTTAAAAGGTTCTATACATGAGGTAGATGAAAGAGTATAAAGAGTATCAGATGAGAGAGCATCCTATTTTATTGTACATAGTTCAAAAGAGATCTTGAAAATATCAAAAACATTTGAAAAGCACAAAGGATAAAAACATTGAGAAAATTGAGCATGAAGAAAGGGAAAAGCATCCAAAATGATGTTGTCTTGGTGAAAACCTAGTAAATAGGTGCCTTGATAAAAAATTAAAAAAAATAAAAATTAAAAAAATAAATAATTAAATAAAAATAAAAAAGAGCTTGATCCATCCAAAGGGTGAAAACTTGGTAAACAAGCACCTTTGGTTCCCTTCAGTTGGTCTTTCCTAGGTTGCATTTGTACATAATGCATCTCATCATCCCATTTGTCCAAACCTTCATTGCATCCGTCATTTGTACATAGTCCTAATAAATCTTTGTAGCTTCATCATTTGCATTGCCCAAAGTTGTCAAAACGGGTATATTCAAACACTTGGGGGCAACAAAGAGCATATCAAAAAGTTGGTACATAAAAAGGATTCAAACGAACAACATTCAGTCAGAGTCAAACAAAGAGAGAGAGAGATCTGAATTTCAAAAGAAAGAAGCATATTTTCATGAACCTTTGATAGATATCATTGTTCATAAACCAAGAAATTGATTACCACAACAAAATCCTTGAGCCTTAATTGACTTTATTATTCGGGATTAAATAAAAATCAAACATCATTAATGATCAAGGTACTTGGAAATACTATTTGAAAATCAAGAAACAATGCAAAACACTTGAAAGATTCTTTTGAAAGTTGGTTAAAAATCTCTTTGCTTATATCGATTGATTTATATCAAGTCTCTTTAGCTAATTGATGGTATTGGCAATGATAGAGATACGATATTTTATTGCCTTTGAGTGACTGTTTGGAGGAAGATTCATCACCTCATGAGAAGTTGTCTAATGACATGGTCATCAAAGAACCATTGAGGACTATCTCATAAGCAGATGGATTGACCTTTGTTTGTTTATGCAAATGGATCCCTTGGCTATTTAGATTTTCTATATCTTAATACCAAAAATCCACTTGCAACATCGAATCAGTTGACACCGGTATTCAGACTCCCATAGTTTGGTCATACAACTAGTGAGGGTTGTACTTGGTCCAACAATGAGGTTACCAAAATGATACAAAAAAAAGCAGTATTCATATCATCATGCTAGTGGGCAGTGGTGATTGTATCGACTTTCCAGTCCCAAAATGCTCAATGATGAAAATTTATCCTCAAGGCATTTACTTGCTAAAAGCTGGTGACACTTAGGTTGCATTGCAAGGCATGTTAGATTCATTGCATTATCTTGTTAGATTAATTGCATTGTCATGTTTGATCAAATGCATGTGTTTATGGTTACTTTTCCAAGGGAATGAGGGGGTACATCAATAATCTTGGGCAGTTAGAACATTTACACAAAAGGGGTTCAATAATAATGTTTGTTCTTGATAAAACACAATAAAGAAAATGAGATTATCTTTTGCATACGCATTGAGCATTATTCATTATCCACATTTACAACAAAAAATCATCCATACATCATGTGCACTCATATAGTTAAGGATACACTGGCATACATTGAAAAATCAACAAAACATAGGAACATACATGTGCATTTCCATTAAACATCTTACATCCGTACATGAACAATAGAAGAGCATCACCAAATTTATACATCTTTGCCTACATCTATATATATCATCAAATAAGATACTGCATTCATAGCATGAATTCAAGTAAATGCATAAATCAAACATCATATAGCTGCATAAAAGATAATCTTATAATCAAACTCATCAAAGAGAATCAAGAAGTATATCATCATATATCATCATCAAAAAAGGAGGATCCCATACATCAAATATGTCAAGGTATCATCAAAGTGATCTATCAAATGTTCCAATAAATGAGAATAACATAAAGGATGGACCAACAACACTGAGTAAATCTATCATCATATCGCTCAAGAGCCTATAGCACTAGATCCATCTGGCCCTCTATTATCCTATGGGGGAGAAGCCTATGATGTATCCACTCCATCCTGCTTCTGAACAACCATGACAAATACAAGCTGTTGTAATAAAGAGGCAACCTAGTCCAATTGACCCACAATAGTGGATATCTCTATCCTCATAGACTATAAACCTCACTCTAATCCATCCATGTGATCACCTTGTGCACCCTGTGGCTGTCGAGTTGGCGGAGGCATCTGTGGAGCCCCATCATCCTGCTGTGCATCATCCTGCTATGCCTGATCCTGATGAACCACATCACCATCAGGCTAAGCTAAGGCCACTCTCTGTAACTATACCAAGGGATCTAATCTCCCAGGAATCTACCTAGCTTCATCAATCTGTGCATGTCTCTGAGCTCTCTGATGTCTATGCACTCTATCCTGTCTATCTGCTCTAGGTTGTCTAACAGCTGCATCATCCTATGCTCTATCCTATCTATCATGACCTGGATCTTGTCTCACCTAATCTCCCTCTACAGCAACCCAAGGATGTCTATGTCCTCAACCTCTTCGATGTCTACCACCCCTCTCACCATCATGATGTCTAGGAATAGGCTCAGCTGGATTAGTAAACTGAGGAAACCTATGACAAGACCACCAATCCACATACTCATGTGACATCCCGGCATCAGCCATACCAGGAAGTATCTCCCATCTGTAAATAGTCATATCGGCAATCTGACCTAATGCAAACTGATAATCAATACATGGAACCCATAGAGAGATCTCTGCCTGTACTCAAGCATATAATGCATTACCCTAAGGCATATCCTGAATCTGCCCATACTGTCTCAAAACTCTACCAAAGTAGAAGCACTCAATAGTGGTAGGAGTGCACCCAATCATCCAGCGAGGGGAAAACATATATGGTAACTCATCACCATCCTCTCTCCAATGATCACAACTGAGATAAGGATGCCATATAACCTGATCCAGATCATCAATTTGACATCACCAGTAATCCAAATGACCCATATGATGTTGTATGACCATGCCTGTATATAAGAAAGTGTAGGGATATCCCCAAGGTCGAACTCTATTAGAAATAGGCCTAGTAATGGGAAGATGTTCCCATATCCATAATTGCAAAATAATAACACCCACTGACAATGATGCACTACCCTGATAGACTACCTCATGTAAATCATGATACAACTGTGCCAAGATGCAGGAACCCCAATCAAACCATCAAGGATGAGCAAGTAAATCCTCTATAATCCGGCCCCAACCGACTGAAAAACTATGACCTCACCGGTCGGGAAGAAGTAGACCACCAATCAAGGCACCCAAAACTGCTGGTAATGTCAGAAAAGAGGCAAACTAAGGCCATGTAATAGTATCCCCATCTCCAATAGTGTTGTCCCTAAATACTCATCGGCAGACAGAGGAATCATATGCAGAGTCATAGTAGACCAACTCACCCTTACAAGGAATTTGCAATAATTGATACACATCCTCTGGCGTGATCATCATCTCTCTGTATGGCAAGTGGAATGTGTTGTGGTCAAAGTGCCATCGCTTCGCCACTGCAGTCAATAAACCATGGTTTAACTGGAACCATGGGAGATCAAGGAGGAAACTCAAACCACATCTCTTGATAACTCAAAACTCAGCTGCTGTGAGTCTTTGACCTAAGTCAATAACCCATGATGCAAATGAATGGATGTATAAAGCAGGATAATGATCATGTTGGCAAGGTAAAGGAATAATATCAGTACATTGTACCAAGGAATTATCTAAAGTCAATCAAAAGTATCAAGTAATCACACTAAAGTATCATCATTTATTTCTCTGTATCCTAAGAATGAAGTGACAGTCTCAAATCATATTGGTTTTCACACTAATTGATTTATCCTATCAGTTAATATTCAAATCAGATTGACATATCATATTTTAAAGTACTACTATCCTGATATCCAAACCATTGTTTTGTTGACAATCATAGACCTACACTAATTATTTGACTTTCTCATCAGGGGGTTATCAAATTGTTCGTTAGATACGATCAACACATATGTAAAAAGTACAAAAATTTTGCAAAAAATACATCAGGCATGATTTTTATGTTGTCAGGTGACATTTTAATCTAGGCGTGACTTAATTTGGCCCTAAGCGACCTTATTATTCTGCCAGGTGATAGATTTTCTATACGCGACAGTGAATTTGACACTCCGACAGAGAGATTTCCTTAGGTGAGAGTTAAATGGTTAGGTTTAGGGTAGGCGATAACCTATTTGAAAATGGGTATTTTTCCCTAGGGTAAGGCAACAATTTTCTCTTGCCAGGCGATACTTAACTGTCTTGTAGGTGAGAGAATATTATGTGGAGGTGTTAATAAAAACTATGGAAGCGACAATAAAAGACCCTAGGCGACAATCAATTCTATCCTAGGCGTGATTTCTTGAATGTAAAGCAATGATGAAACATGAAATTGCAATAAATGCTTAATAAATGATCAATAAATGCAAAATCAAAGTTTGTAATGACTTACTGGAGGCACATAATTAGGCGGTCTCACATATCTCCGGCATCTCTTGAATCTATGCTCCCGAATCGGCACAACCATCTCGAAATCGCTAGAGAATCAGAGCAAAATCATCGAGGGTAAAAAGTAAAAATGAATGGTAAAAGAGGGTTCTTAAACTATTTAAGGTATTTTTGACCTAATTTTGAACTTAAAATTAGCCATTGACTTCTCTTAGCATATCAAATCAAACCAAGGCATAATCATACATCGTGGGATATCATCAATAGTCAGAAACTAAAACATATTTGCTATATCAAACGTCAATAATCATTTTCAAATCACGCAATTCATATGTTTTAATTTCTGAGGGGGCAATAAGGGTATCAAATCAAAGTCGCAATCATACATCATGAAATCAGTGGGGTATCATAAAAAATTTTGTATCAAGAGGCAGCCATCAATCACATAGGGAATCGCAATCAGGACATAAGGGAATCTTTGAATCAATGTTCTTTGCACATCGACTCAAAGAGGGGCATTTGTAGACACGAAAAATTGGCAAAAGGCTTAAATCAATTAAAAAGGTGCATCAAATCATCAAAATAGTACGAAAAATCAATAAATGGAACAAAGGCAATTCAAATTAAAGGAAAATTCAATTAAATGATTAAATGATTAAATAAAGCTTGAAAAGGGGAAAAACACTATGAAATTGATTAAATTCAATTAATGACATAGTTTTTGAAAGCAAAAATCAAAATGAACCTCTTACCCTTCATGGCTAAATTTAATTACTTTAATTAATTAATAAATCATAATTTCCCTCAACAAAGCAAATTGGAGACAAAATGGACATAAATCACTCACTTTTGTTGAAATGGTCCAGCCTTTTGAAACCATTTAAATGATTGTCCCCTCCTTGTCCCCCCATTTATGGACAAAGTAAAGCCAATTGACCTTACCCAAGCATAACCATGATCAACTCACTCTACCCCCTACCCTTGGGAAAATCCTATAAGTAGAAAGCATTTTGAGGCATTAAGGATCCATTCCATATCTTTGAATTACAGCAAAGCTCTTGCAATTTGCATCCACACCACTCACTTGTCAATTTTAATAGCTTAATTGCTTTGATCATAGTAGATTGTTCATCAAATAGAGCTAGAATTTGATTGAATAGATCTTAATTGCATATCATATAGCTTAATTCTCATCTTTAGAGTGTCACTAGTGAGGATCATAGCTGAGAGCCTCATTTACCACTTTATTTTAGATATCCATGAGATGTTGATGGATTAATTGTGCATTGATTAGATTAGTTCTCACTCTAATTCTTGTTGTTCTTAGTTAATCTTGTAATTTCATGAAGGTGAATAATATCATCACACAATAAGTACTATATATTTTATAATATGTAACATATATTATATATATATATATATATATATATATATATATATATATATATATATATATATATATATATATATATATATATATATATATATATATATATATATATATATATAATTATTATATATATTAATATGTATAGTATATATATACATATGTTATAATATATATTTTTTTACAAAATTTATCTATAGTACCATGCAGATTCAGATATTAAAATAGCTCATATATTTATATATATAACTTGTATATATAAATATATATAAGAATAGTACAAGTCGCACTAATATATATATATATATATATATATATATATATATATATATATATATATATATATATATATATATATATATATATATATATATATGTATATGTATATATATATATATCTATATATATATATATTGAGCTAATATACTATATGCACATTTAGAACAAAACTGGATGTAGAATGTCAATACTGTAAGATTTAATAACTAGAAAAATATTGATGATGTATATATGTAAATGATTGTTTCTTTAAATTTAATTTCTAGGTTCAGATAGTATATGTCTAGCAGGTGAAGTAAAAATAGATTTAGTTTGTATTAATTTTCTGCCCTCAAACATGATAGATAATTTCTTTTAAAAACTTAAATTTTTACAAACTAATAGAGATTCTAAACATTTCTTGCTCCAGAGTTTACATTAATTTAAATCTATTTTAATAAAATTCTTGTTCTAATCAAAGTAAAAAAATTAGGAAAATTTAAATCCAAACTAGATAAATAGAGTTTACATTTATAAATGAAAATTTCATTTCTATTTTTGAACTAATCACATATATGAAAAAAATCAATTACTAACTACCTATCCTAACTTTCAAGATAATAACAAGGATTTAATTTTCAACTTAAATAAAAGAAATATTCTCCTATTAACAAATGGAGTTTGCCTCTTTTTTGGTGTTATGATCTTATCTCCCGATCTTTTGATGCTTGAATTGTAAAGGGTTTCAAGTCCCTTCAAAACCTATTTTTTCCAGTAATCATAACAAATTGAGTCCTTTATTTTTTGAAATAATCATAATAATGCTATCCTCATTTAAGGTTACAAATTTATATTTCAAATACATTAAGTACTATCTAATTTCCAAGATAATTTAGAGTTGAAATTTTCCATCCTACGTCTTTAACCCAATTCTTTGTTAGAATAACTAAGAGGGGGGGGGGGGGTGAATCAGTTATCCAAGTCCTAAAAAAAAATAAGTAGCTTAAAACTTGTATCTTCAAATACTGTCACACAGTAAACATATATCTTCTTCACTGTCAATGTATTTACCGATTATCAGATAAGCTCAAAATAATTTATCGATTAAATCTAATAGTTAACATGTAAAGTATGATAACAAATAGATAACATGCTCAACACATAACACAAAAGATTTTAACATGGAAACCCTATTAAGGGAAAAACCACCTAGGAACTGGCAACCCAAAAATTTCACTCTTTTGAAGTGAGGCCTGTGAGGACCAAACCCTGTTAAAGGTTACAATGCACACTATTAGGTGTGACCTGGTTAGAGGATTTTCCACTAGGAGTTATCTTTCAATCTTTTGTCACTCACTGTGTTGATTTATAGGATAACCATGTTTCACTGATTAGAATGAAAAACCAATCAGAACTTAAAAGTCCACTTGGTTAAGAGATTTTCACTGATTACAATTGTTAGAAAGTAACAATAGTTTGATTCACCTTATTACAAAAAATTGTAGATTACGAATCAATGTTATGCTCACAATATTTTCTGACCATTTAACACTTAAGATCTTAAATCAACTTCACTTACAATCAATCAATACTATGCTCTGTGTAGCTCGATTTGTTCTCTATGTAGTTTAGTTTCTGTAGTCTTGGTTTAGTAACCAATTGATCAAAAATTGCATGAATACAGGTTCACACTCAGCTTCCTATAGTATCTCCTTCTTAGTCTCTTCTTAAATATAATGTATTTTCTTTCTCCTTAAATAAACAAGTAAGCCATTTCATTTTCATCCATTAGATTTTGCTGCTTAATCCTATTCATTTCTTTTTCCACTTTAACCTTCTTCGGTAGATGTGTCTTTAACAGGTTTCAATCTTCTTCATCAGATCTTTCTTGAATTTTATCAATCGTCGATCTTGTAACAAACTTTATTCCTTTTCATATCTTTTACGCTAATTTTGAGGTGCTAGCTCATCAATCTTCCTAGCCTACAACATCATTAAATGATCTTTTGTTCTTCTCGGTCAAGTCAAAGAAATGTGTTGATAAACCTTATCAGTTAAACTTGTGCTTGGTATACAACACATTGCGTCGGTGTATACTATCATCGGTGTTCATAGTAAGAATCTCGGTAAACACTAAATTGTCTTCTTTTACCGACCAATGCTACTTTGAATCTTTGAATTCCTTTATTCATAATAGATGAATACCACATACTAGGATTAACATAATGAGATCAAAGACTCATGAATAGGTTATCCAAAGCATTCCATAACCTCATTTTATGACCTTCTTCCACCATTCTTCAGATGTCTCAGTAATGAATAACTTACAAGATAAGTATTGTCAAACTAATAAGAAACTAGTTGACATCAATGACAACATCATACTAATTTAGAAAATAGTATTATCTATTCATCTTAAGCTCTATAATCTTCAATCACTTGTTCAACAATCTCTCCATATGATAAATCAGTTGTAGACTTAATAATCTCTCCCTTTGGCATTGATGGAAACTCAAATAATATGAATTTACCATACCCATACCAATATCTATTCTACAACATTGCCATAGTTCATCCTTAACTCTTCTTTATATAGTTCATCCTTAACTCTTCTATTTCTGTACTCTCTCTTTGTTCGTTCATCTGTTGCTACTCTCTCCTTTTCTATTTCTTCAACATTCATCATATTCTCTCCCTTTTTCCAGCAATCATTCATATTTTCTATTCTCTCCCTTTGACAACAATTCCAAATGAAAACAATAACAAAGTATGAGTATACTAACATCTCCATTGTATCTAAAATACTGATATCTCCATCTTTAAAAAAAACTTAATCACAACCTTGAACTTAATCAAAGTGTGATATATGCTAGCATCAACATGTATGATCTTCTGATAAAATAGACTGATGCAACATGCCAGATCACCTTAGTGACCTATAGATAGGGGACAGACCCCAAGTCTATTCCTCAAGTATTCAAAAGTTTCCTTCGGTAGAGGCTTTGTAAAAATATCAGCAAGTTGTTCTTTAGATGTTACAAACTCTAATTTAACTTGCTTGTCTTGTACTTGCTCCCTTAAGTAATGATACTTAATTGAGATGTGCTTTGTCTTCAAGTGCATTACAAGATTCTTCAAAATTTTAATAGCACTAGTTTTGTCACAATAAATAGTCATGGGATTTGTGATCACTTCATTCATCCCTTCCAACACTTGCTTGATGTAAGCTATATTCAAGTAGTTTGTCACAGTAGCAACATATTTAGCTTCAGCTGTTGACTAAGAAATATAACTCTACTTCTTGCTATTCCATGTAACAAGTCAATCTCCAAAGAAAAATGTGCCTCCAGTTGTACTTTTATGATCATCCACATTACCAGCCCAGTCAGCATCAGTATATACCTTCAATTCAAATTTTCCATCTCTCAGGTACCAAAGGCCATAATCTTTTGTTTTCTTAAGGTGTCTTAGGATTCTTTTTGTAGCTATCATATGAGATTCCCTGGGGTTAGCAGAAAATCTTGCAACAATTCCAACAACATGAGCAATATTAGGTCTAGAATGTACTACATACATCAATTTACCAATCATGGATTGGTAAAGAGTCTTATCAACCTTGGTAGTATCATCTTCCTTTGTTAATTTACATCTGGTAACCATCGGTGTTCCTATAGGTTTTGCATTTTCCATTCCGAATGTCTTCAAGACCTCCTTTATGTATTTTGATTGAGTGATGAAGATTCCATCACTGTGTTGAATCACCTGCAATCCTAGAAAGAACTTAATCTCTACAGACATTGACATTTCAAACTCTTTCTGCATCTCATCAGCAAATGCCTTACACACATTGTCTCTTCCTCCAAAAATTATATCATCAACAAAAATTTTAGCTATGATAATAGTGTCATCAGAATTTCCTTTCATGTATAGATTAGTATTATCACTTGTTCTAATAAAACCAATACTTAACAAATATGTGTGTAGTCTTTCATACCATGCTCTTCGAGCTTGTTTCAGTCCATACAATGCCTTGTGTAGTCTACAAACCTTGTCTCAGTTGTCTGGATCTTCAAAACCTTTAGGCTATTCAATGTAGACCTCTTCTTCAAGTATTCCATTCAGAAAAGAAGACTTCACATCCATTTGATAAACTTTAAATTTCTTATGTGCAGCATATGCCAGTAACATTCTAACACTCTCAAGTCTTACAACAGGTGCAAATGTCTCACCATAATCAATTCCTTCTTCTTGTGCATAGCCTTTACATACAAGTCTAGCCTTGTTCCTTGTCACTTCACCATTCTCATTCAGCTTATTTCTGAAAATCCATTTAGTACTGATTACATTTTTATCCGTTGGTCTGGGTACTAAAGTCCATGTTTTGTTCTTCTCAATTTTTTCAATTTCCTCAGTCATTTCTTTGACCCATTCTTCATTATTCAAAGCAACTTGTATAGTTTTAGGTTCAAATTCATAGACCAAACAAGTACCTTGTCATGATTTACTTCTAGTTGGTATACCAACATTCTTGTCTCCAATAATTTGGTGTTCAAGATGATGTCTTCTTAAAAATCTTGCTAAGATCCTCGATCTTCTATCTTGTGCATCTTGCTCTATATTCTATTGTGCATTTAGTTTAGGTTCATTAACTTGCTTGGTAGGTGCTCCTTGATCATTATTCTATTATGTTGGTTGTGCTGGTTGCTATGCATTGCTCATCTATCTGTCAGTTGCAGTAGTCTATGATAGTCTCGATTGAAACACAGGGACATCATAGTATGTAAACTGTCGGTAGTCTTCAGGTTCCTTAGTCTTTTCTTCATCTATAAGCTTGTCATCAAATTTGTCAACTTGAACATTTTCACTTTCAATAATCTTGTTAGTCATCTTGTTCAGACATTTGTAAGCTTTACTTTGGGCAGAATATCCTAAGAATATTCCTTCATCTCCTTTGGAATCAAACTTACCATTCCTATCATCTTTCAGTATAAAACACTTACTTCCAAAGATTCTGAAATAACTTACATTAGGCTTTTGTCCAAACCAAAGTTCATATGGTGTTCAGTTGGAGTCCTTCTTTAACTATACTTAGTTAAGTACATAAACAGCAGTACTTATAGCTTCTCTCCAAAATTTTTGTGCAACATTCTTTTGTATCATCAGTGTCCTCACATAATCAACTATTGATCTGTTTCTTCTTTTAGCAATGCCATTCTATTGTGGTGTTCTTGATGTAGACACTTGTCTCTGGATTCCATGATCATTGCAGAAGTTAGTAAATTCATCAAAAATAAATTCACCACCTCTATCTGACCTTAAACATCTAATCTCCTTACCAGTTTCTTTTTCAACCTTAGCCTTATACCATTTAAACATCTTGAATGCTTCAGACTTTTCCTTCAAAAACATCACTGTCATCAATCTAGTATAATCATCAACAAAGAGAATAAAATATATATCACCATAGTAGCTTTGAGTTCTCATCGGTCCACATAAGTTGGTATGTACCAACTCAAGAATTTTATTTGTTGAGAAATCTTTGCTTTTAAAACTAGATTTAGTCATCTTTCCCTTTTGACATTCATGAAAAAGAGTATGATCAGGCTTATGTAAGTTAGGCAAACCTCTAACTCTTTTCTTCTTACTGATCTTGATCATATTATCAAAATTTACATGACATAATCTCTTGTGCCATAGCCAAACATCTTCATCTTTCATTAGTAAACAAGAAGATTCATCAATATCAAGATTAAAAAAGTTACCTTTGGTCTGAGTACCAGTCCCAACAAGTCTTTCATCAGCTTCATAGATTTTCACCTTTTTGTTTTCAAATACCAATTTGTGACCTGAATTAATCAACTGTGCAACACTCAATAGATTGTAATTTAATCCATATACCCAGTAAGCATTCTCACATCTTATCTTATCGTTTATCACTAGGGTACCTTTACCTTTCATAGTGCATGGAGCATCATTTCCCATTTTTACAGAACCACCATTATATTCAACTAATTCTTCAAATTTGTCTACATCACCTGTCATATGATGTGTGCAGCCACTGTCAATAATCCATGTATCATTCTTTCTTACTTGTAAAATTAGGGTAGATTCTTCATGTTTCTCATCTTCTTCTGAATCATCCTTCATTGCCACAAATAAAATCTCTTCACTAGAATCAAATTCAGAGTTAGTCTCTTCAGCAACAAAATAAGCCTTCTTACCTTTATCTTTTCGGTCATCTCTATCTTTATGTCAGTAATTCTTATGAACTCTCCTTCCATAACTTCCTTTAGATCTGTCTCTAGGTTCATCATCATCATCATCTCTTTTATGAGGACATCTAGCAACGATATGACCTACTTCCTTGTAGTTAAAACAAGCCAAGGGTAATTTACCTTTATACTTCCCTCTACCTTTCGGTAATCTTCTAGCCATTAACACTTCAAGCTTATCAAGATCATCATCAGTATCACTATCATATTTACTAGATTTCCTAATCTTCAGTTTTGACATGAAAGTAGACTCAATATTACTTCCAGAAGGTACAACACTATTATCAAAATTATTTAGTTCAAAGGTAGTAAGCTTACCGATCAAAGTATCAAGAGTGAGATTGGAAGAATCTCAGTTTTCATGAATTGCAGACACTCTAATGGCATATACAGGTAACAAAGTTCTAAGGATTTTTATGATAATTGTTTCTTCATCAATGACTCCATCAGAAGCTCTTATAGCATAAACAACTTCTTTGATTTTGTTTGAATATTCTACAATATTTTCTCCTTCTTTCATTCTCATTTCATCAAATTTTCCTCTTAAGCTCTCTGCTCTAGCTCTTTTGACAAATGTGTTACCATTGTATACTTGCTCTAGTCTATCCCACATTACCTTAGTAGTACTCAATCCTTTGATTTCTTCAAATTTAGTGTCGGTATAGGCAGCAGCAAGTTCCATCATTGCTACATTGCGATCATGCTTATCTTTTAGTTGTTCCACAGTCAGGGGACCAGTTAGTTCACTATAGCCAATTGTCATAAAATGTAATGCATTTCCACCAATTCTCGCTATATGCAATTTCATTCTTTGTTGCCATACTGAGAAGTTGTCTTTGTTCATTCTGGGCACTTCCCTCTTATTCATTTTGTGATCTTTATGCTCAAGTCCATAAAACTCTATTTCAAGAAACCAGCGCTCTGATACCAATTGTTAGAATAACTAAGAGGGGGGGGTGAATGAGTTATCCAGGTCCTAAAACAAAATAAGTAACTTAAAACTTGTATCTTCAAATATTGTCACTCGGTAAACATATATCTTCTTCACTATCATTGTATTTACTGATTATCAGATAAGCTCAAAATAATTTACTGATTAAATCTAATAGTTAACATGTAAAGTATGATAACAAATAGATAACACGCTCAACACATAACACAAAAGATTTTAACGTGGAAAACCTATTAAGGGAAAAACCACCTGGGAACTGGCAACCCAAAAATTTCACTCTTCTGAAGTGAGGCCTATGAGGACCAAACCTTGTTAAAGGTTACAATGCACACTGTTAGGTGTGACCTGGTTAGAGGATTTTCCACTAGGAGTTATCTTTCAATCTTTTGTCACTCACTGTGCTGATTTATAGGATAACCATGTTTCATTGATTAGATTGAAACACCAATCAGAACTTAAAAGTCCACTCGGTTAAGAGATTTTCACTGATTACAATTGTTAGAAAGTAACAATAGTTTGATTCACCTTATTACAACAAATTGCAGATTAGGAATCAATTTTATGCTCATAATATTTTCTGACCATTTAACACTTAAGATCTTAAATCAACTTCACTTACAATCAATCAATACTATGCTCTATGTAGCTCGATTTGTTCTCTGTGTAGCTTGGTTTCTGCAGTCTTGGTTTAGTAACCAATTGATCAAAAATTGCATGAATACAGGTTCACACTCAGCTTCCTACAGTTTCTCCTTCTTATTCTCTTCTTAAATACAATGTATTTTCTTTCTCCTTAAATAAACAAGTAAGCCATTTCATTTTCATCCATTAGATTTTTTCGCTTAATCCTATTCATTGCTTTTTCCACTTTAACCTTCTTCAGTAGATGAGTCTTTAACAAGTTTCAATCTTCTTCATCTGATCTTTCTTGAATTTTATCAGTCATCGATCTTGTAATAAACTTTATTCCTTTTCATATCTTTTACACTGATTTCGAGGTGCCAACTCATCAATCTTCCTAGCCTACAACATCATTAAATGATCTTATATTCTTCTTGGTCAAGTCAAAGAAATGTGTCGGTAAACCTTATCAGTTAAACTTGTGCTTAGTATACAACACATTGCTCCAGTGTATACTATCATCGGTGTTCATAGTAAGAATCTCGGTAAACACTAAATTGTCTTCTTTTACTAACCAACACTGCTTTGAATTGTAAAGGTTTTCAGGTCCCTTCAAAACCTATTTTTTCCAGTAATCATAACAAATTGAGTCCTTTTTTTTTTTGAAATAATCATAATAATGCTATCCTCATTTAAGGTTACAAAGTTATATTTCAAATACATTAAGTACTATCTAATTTCCTAGATAATTTAGAGTTGAAATTTTCCATCCTACGTCTTTAACCTAATTCTTTGTTAGAATAACTAAGAGGGGGGGGTGAATTAGTTATCCAAGTCCTAAAGCAAAATAAGTAATTTAAAACTTGTATCTTCAAATACTATCACTTGGTAAACATATATCTTCTTCACTGTCACTGTATTTACCGATTATTAGATAAGCTCAAAATAATTTACCGATTAGATCTAATAGTTAACATGTAAAGTATGATAACAAATAGATAACATGCTCAACACATAACACAAAATATTTTAATGTGGAAACCCTATTAAGGGAAAAACCACCTGGGAATCGACAACCCAAAAATTTCACTCTTCTGAAGTGAGGCCTGTGAGGACCAAACCTTGTAAAAGGTTACAATGCACACTGTTAGGTGTGACTTGGTTAGAGGATTTTCCACTAGGAGTTATCTTTCAATCTTCTGTCACTCACTGTGCTGATTTATAGGATAACCATGTTTCACTGATTAGAATGAAACACCAATCAGAACTTAAAAGTCCACTCAGTTAAGAGATTTTCACTGATTACAATTGTTAGAAAGTAACAGTATTTTGATTTGCCTTATTACAAAAAATTGTAGATTACGAATCAATGTTATGCTCACACAATATTTTTTGACCATTTAACACTTAAGATCTTAAATCAACTTCACTTACAATCAATCAATACTATGCTCTGTGTAGCTCAATTTGTTCTTTGTGTAGCTTGATTTCTGCAGTCTCTGTTCAGTAACCAATTGATCAAAAATTGCATGAATACAGGTTCACACTCAGCTTTCTGCAGTATCTCCTTCTTCTTCTCTTCTTAAATACAATGTATTTTCTTTCTCCTTAAATAAACTAGTAAGCCATTTCATTTTCATCCATTAGATTTTTTCACTTTCACCTTCTTCAGTAGATGTGTCTTTAACATGTTTCAATATTCTTCATCAGATCTTTCTTGAATTTTGTCAGTCGTCGATCTTGTAACAAACTTTATTCCTTTTCATATCTTTTACACTGATTTCGAGGTGCCAGCTCATTAATCTTCCTAGACTACAACATCATTAAATGATCTTCTATTCTTCTCGATCAAGTCAAAGAAATGTGTCGGTAAACCTTATCGGTTAAACTTGTGCTCGGTATACAACACACTGCGTCGATGTATACTACTATTGGTGTTCATAGTAAGAATCTTAGTAAACACTAAATTGTCTTCTTTTATCGACCAACACTGCTTTGAATCTTTGAATTCCTTTCTTCATAATAGATGAATACCACGTACTAGGATCAACATAATGAGATCAGAGACTCATCAATAAGTTATCCAAAGCATTCCATAACCTCATCTACTGTGACGTTCTTCCACCATTCTTTAGATGTCTTGGTAATGAATAAATTACAAGATAAGTATTTTCAAACTAATAAGAAACTAGTTGACATCAATGACAACATCATACTGATTTAGCAAATAGTATTATCTATTCATCTTCAGTTCTATAATCTTCAATCACTTGTTCAACAATCTCTCCATATGATAAGTTAGTTATAGACTTAACATTCTTTTCTTCAACATAATTATAAATATACAAACTTTCCCAAATGAATCATTTGCAATAGAATTTCAATGAAAGCATTCATATTTAGCAATACACCTTTTATTTTGAATAGCAACAAAATCTCCTTTCTTGAACAAAACTACTTCAAACTTGAACATTTCCTCATCTCTTCCTTCAATGTAAATCTTGCAACCAATTATTTCTCACATGACCATGGAGACTCACCTCCCAGCCAAGGCCATTACATGGCCAACCCCGAGCTAGGGGAAACAAGGAAGTATGGGATGCAAACATTCAACACACACAATCAACAACAAGAAACATAGACATCACATTTTTACTCCCAATCCCAAGCTTCCACATAGGATCATGATTGATCCAAAAATGGGTGAAGGTGGAAACATCGCATATGGAGATGCCATACTCAAAAAAAAATAAGTGCTTACAAATCAAATTTAACATGTGTTCACAAGACTCATTTTCAACATACTAGCTCATCACATGGAACTTTAATCACATCCCTTATGGCCCCCAAATTAGAACTCAAGTAGGCTTCAAGGATGCCCATACATCCAAGCTCTATACATATAGGTTTATCAACTATTCCCTTCACCCCAAGACACTCTCAAATCTTCCCAAGGATGAGAATTCTCTTGCACACCCACAATAAACAAGGAAGTAACAAGAGTATAAGAAGGAAAATTTATGAAACATAATGAGAATATAACACTTAAAAATCTCATAATAGATTAACCACACATTACATTTACATAGACAATAATTTCATGTAGAAGAACCTACCTCTTCTCCAAGCTATGGAAATGGTGAAATTTTTTAAATGCTTCTCTTCCCTTTCCTAGCCTTCCTTCCCTTCTCCAAAACTCTAGATTCTCTCAAGTCCTTTCCTCTCAAATCCAAGCTTGCATAGTGTAGAAGTGTCTCTCTTTCCTAGTCCCTTTTCCTTATAGTCCAAAGACATTCCTTCTCTCCTACCCTCATCCCAAGATAAGTTAGTTGTCTTGGTTCTTTCTCACAAGCCACTTGCCCTTAACTAAGAAAATGGAAGTAATTCAAAACATCAAGAAGGGGATTATCCTTGAAGACATGTCCAAATTCGTCATTCTTAAAGAAGGCTCACTTTGAGAGACATTTTGGAAGCCTAGGGAAGTGAAAAGGGTAAAATTTGACCCTCTAACCTATGCACATGCCTTGGAGTACCTAAAACTAACCCTAACTACACCATAGGGCTCCATATAACCCTCCAAAAACCCAAGTAAAGTTTACATCCGAAAATGGAAGTGATGACACTTGCCTTGGTTTCCCAAACAACTAACCATGCCTAGGGATTTACAAGATGACTAAAGGGTGAGGTAGGGTCCACATTCCACTTAGGCATGCCAACACATTACACTAGTTTCAAGTGACACCCCACAAAAGAAGTACACATCACATTACATAATTACACACTTGGCATGCCTAATGGATAATTTACATTTACATTTTCACATATTGAATTTATATCCAATTATGTACATATTAACATTTACAACAATAATCATACAAGCATTACATTTATGAAATTAAAATCACATAACAATGAGGTCATTCTCTTCCTAGAGTCGACCTTGGCCTTAAACTATTTTCACATAGATCCATCCTTGTTTCCCCACATTTAAAACCATGGTCATAATCCTACACAATCGAATCAAATGTCTATCACATGAAATTATTACTTATATAATCATATTTCAAGTGAAACATGATCTATAATAACATCTAAATTCAATGCTTAGCGAAACTACATTTCATGATTCATCATAAACATAATCCACATTGTACCCTAATTTAATAAATATCAAAATGTAAGTTCAATTTTTCATAAACCATTAACCCTATGTCAATTGTAGAGCCATTACCATATGTATTCACATCACATCTATCACATACTACTATTCCTTAAGATGATGTAACAAAATGCAAAATTCAAAATTCATTCATATTTTTAAATCATATAATCAATATGAATCTAACATAAGCATGTAGAGGTACATCTAACATCATCATCAATATAATCAAGTAAAATTATCACATGATGTCAAATGATATAAATTCATAATCAAAATAGATCTAGCATCAAAGAACAAGGTATCATCTAAATAGTACAAGTATCAAATCAATTACTGAGCTAAGATGGGTCAAGGTAGGACCTCATAGTTTTGATCTCCAATGATGTTATCTTTTTAATGCTATCTAGATGTTAATTTTGGAATATTAGGTGTGACTCTCTCATTTTTCTTTTATGTTTCTTGTTCACTTGTTTCAAGGTCATTGAATAGAACATCAATGTTGTCAAACATTTCTTCAACAATTGCTTTACTATTGGTAGGTCTAGGTTCTTCTACAATCATAGGTGCATAATCATGATATCTCTCTTGAATCATAAACTTTTCATCAATCTTCACATGAGCACTTTCAATGATCTTCTTCAATCTTATGTTAAAACATCTATAAGCTTTTCTTTTAGTAGAGTAACTAAAAAAAATACCTTCATCGCTTCTTGCATCAAACTTGCCAATAGCTTCATCTCTCTTGATATGGCACTTGCTTCCAAATATTTTGAAGTATTTCACTGTAGGTACATTACCAAACCATATCTCATAAGGTGTCTTGTATGCGTGTGGACTTAATTGAGTTCTATTGATAGTATAGACTGTTGTATTCACCACATCTCTCCAATAGGTATGTGCAACTTTTCCTTCTATCATGATGGTGCACGTTGTGTCAAGTATGATCCTATTTCTCCTTTTTGTAATTCCATTCTATTGAGGGGTTCTATGTGCACTTAGCTATCTCTTTATCCCATTTTCTTTAGAATACTCATAAAATCTGTCAGAGGAGAATTCTCCTCCTCTGTCTGATCTCAGACATTTTATCTTTAATCCACACTCATTTTCAACCTTAGCTTTGAATATTTTGCACTTCTCAAATGCTTTATATTTATCTCTTAAGAATGCAACCCACATTCTACAATAATCATCAACAAAAAAAATAAAGTACCTTTCACCATAGTATGATCTTGTTTGAGTTGGTCCACATAAGTCTGTATGCACTAGATCCAATTTGTTCTCTATTAGATTATGCTTTCTTATTAATGAATTCCTCACATGCTTTCCCATCACACATTCCCTGCATATTGTATCAATATGTTTTTCAATACTAGGGAGGTCTCTTACTACCTTTACATTGCTTATCTTTACTATATTGTCAAAATTGATGTGACATAGTCTTTTGTGCCGTAACCAATAGTCATCTACCTTAGAAACAAAATAAATTGCTTTTGAATTAAGTTGAAAAATATTACCTTTAGTCTTTGAACCTGATGCAATCATTTCACCTTCTTTTTATTAATGATGCACTTATTGTTTTTGATTTCTAACTAATATTCTTTGTCAAGCAACTATCCAACACTAAGTAAGTTATGTTACAAACCATCAACATATAAAATATCATCAGTCTTATTCTTTCCATCCAAAGTGATAGCTCCTCTACCTAGGATAGGTTTATGAGTTTTGTCCTCATATCTAACCATGCCACCCTTGTACCTATCCAAATGAACAAATCTATCTTTGTCTCATGTCATGTGATGTGAACAACCACTGTCAATGATCTGGTCTATTATGATGTCCTCTTGTGAAATAAAGGCTAGCTCTTGTGCTTTCCTCTCATCTTCCTTATCCATTTCATCAAACATTTTTTCCATCTCTTCAATAGAAATGAATCCTATTTCATCTTCTACTAAATTTTCATCAGATATTCCATCTTCAGCATAGCATTCTTTATACTTAGGATTGTAATTTTTGTATTTCTTAACTCTTGTAGGACACTTAGATGAAAAATGATCAATCTTGTTACATGAGAAACATTTGAATGGTAGCTGACCTTCATATTTTCCTTTTCCTTTTCTTTCTTTCTGTGTACTAGAATTTGAACCTTCATAGAGTTAGTTTGACAACAAATAAATAAAATAAGCTAAATACCACAACTAGTGAGCTATCAAATGAAAATAGAATCAATAAACACTATATGGATCTCTAATTAAGTATGCTAATGATCAACTCTCAAAAAGCCTCCATTAGTGATAGCCTTAACCAGGAAAAGATGAGGGATCCAAATTTTTCACCAAATCTACTAAATCAGGGGCATTTTTCATCACACGAATGCAAAATCACTATAAAAAATGAAATCAAAATTCATTTATAATTTGACCTAATCAACGTGAAATGACCTAAACCATCAATTTTTTTCAAACAATGATCAAATTTCATTTTATTTCCAAGGGGGCATACACTCAGACAATCAGGAACAACATCAACATCATCGAATCAGGGGCACGACCATCAAATCAGAATGTAATCTTTTATAAGAATTTTTTTTGCTAATCAATTGAAAGGGGAATCAAACATCAAATTGGATCAAACCAAGTACCATATTAGCAATCTATCATTAGATCAACCATCAAGACATCAAATCGAATGAACATCATCAAAATCTGCATCTTGTATCAAATGACAAAATCAACCATCGACAAACTCAAAGAGGGACATTTGTAATCACCTGAAAATGGACAAGATCAATTAAGTGAGAAATCAAGGCAAGAATCAACACAATTAAATGCAATTAAATCAAATCAAAATCAAATCAAAGATAGATTGAAAATTGAACTTAAATCCAAAATTAATTAAAAATAAAAAGTCTTTAAATAAATTTGAGCCTATTAAATCACGATTAATCAAATCAATGTGCAATTAATCTAATTAATTGCATAGTTTGAATTAAATCAAATCAAACCATTTAAGGGGTACACATGAATAAAAAAATTCAATAAAATAAATTAATTAATCCTAATTTCTCTCAACACCACATGGGAGGAAAAAGCCTCAACCAATAGGATTCAACTATAAAGCTTACATGGATCAAACCTAAAATGAATCTCAATCACACATTTGGAAAGAGCATCATGTCCACCCATCTTGTCTTCTTATCCCAAGCTTTGAGGACAATCCATTTAAATTATCTCCAAAGGGTGGAACCAAGGACTTAACCCCAATTGAACCTTGATCAACTCAACTACACCCCCTACCCTTGCCAAAATCTATAAAAGAAAGGCCTAAATCACTCATACCTCATCCACAAATCTGAGAATTGCATCAAACCTCTTGAGATATTGACCTAGAAAGGAAAATTACATTCAATTAAGCATAGTTTCAATTTGGAATACACTTAATTAGTTTCTTTATCATATCATTTTCTCATCTTAAGGTTGTCACTAACGGAGGCTTTCTGAGAGCTTATCATTAGCATACTTAATTAGAGATCCATAGGGTGTTTATTGATTATATTTGCATTTGATAGCTCACTAATTGTGGTATTTAGCTTATTTTATTCATTTATTGTCAAAATAACTCTATGAAGCTATAAATTCTAGTATTTAGGTGATTACACTCTCTAAGCAATCATAGGAATGAACTCATCTAATTCTTTATCATCATCTTCATCATCAAAATTACCATAAGTGTTCAAATATTTCTTACCATGGACTGAGGATTTGAATGTTGTTTCACTCTTAGGGTCTGTCTTCAATCTTGCTGATTAAGGTCTCTCTTTTGAATTCTTTTATGGACTGCATAGTTTCATGAAGGATTTTTATCTTGCTATCATATTCTAGAGTCAAGGTAGTCATCAATTTATCCATTATGTCTTCTTCAAAAATTTATCCACCATTGTTTTTGATTCATGCAACTGCTTCATTAATCCTTTGATTGTAAGCTCTAATGTTATCTTTAGGTATCATCTCCAATGTATTGTATCTTTTCTTCCATGTCTTTCTATGCACATTATTGTCTTGAATATATCCTTCAAACATGTCCTGTAGATACTTACATATCTTGTAGGATTTATCTACTTTCTTGATCTTTGAAAACTCACTGTCAGACAAGGTGCTTATAAGGGCTTCTTTGGCAATATCATTTTGAGTGAACATATCTTTTTTCTTAAGAGTTTCATCTTCCTTTGCAAGGTCTGATAAAAAAAGAATCTAAACTTCTTTAGTAGCTACTTCAAAAATCTCAAAGGCAATGCACTGCAAATGTGTCATCATTGTTTTCTTCTAGTCTAGATAGTTTTCTCCATCAAACTTAGGAATTTATTTTCTAAAGAATTCCATCTAATCAAACTCAAGCTATTAAACTTCTTTTTGAGGCACTTGGCTCTGATACCATTTGTTAGGAATAGTCTCAAGAGATAACTAAGAGGGGGGGTGAATTAGTTATCTATAAGATTCAATTATTTATCCAATTAAGTACAAAAGAATATTAAGCACATACACAATATGATAACACATAACACAACACCACAATTTTGGTTATGGGGAAACCCAAATAGGTAAAAACCCCAGTGGGAATTAACACCCACTATAAACTGCACTAGTGTATAATGATCCATGTTAGAAGATCTTACAACCCTATTAGGAGTTGATCTTTACAATGCATTAAGTATAGTGACATGGTCAAAGGTTAGACCCTATTAGGATTATTTTACAAATAACCCTATTAGGGGTGTGCACTCACTATCCAAGAGCTCACTGCTCAAATGGTGAAGGATGCAACCTTCTACACAATAGATATACACTATATCTAGATTCTAGTGAACTGCAAGTTAGACCTACTATCTCTATTAGTTCCAATAAATACCATATACTCTCTTATTTGTCACATGGACCTACTATTGATGGCTCAATACTTCATACCTTTTGTTTTTCTCTTATCTTTCAATTGCCTTCCATACTGAGTGATCACAACTAACTAGCTATAAGTATCTTTCTGCAAATGATATAATCAAGTTAGCTTGTTAGAACTTCCTTGAAATAATATTAGAGAAACAATATAAATCTAAAACATTTCCAATGGCTATGCTAAGCACGCAACACAAATAGGACCGTGCAACTTAATATGAGTGGACACATTGCTTCACATTGTCAGCTCCACCAAATTAACTGGAACATTCTTCTCATGCTTAAATATGTTATGCGATCTTAACAAAACATTCTTAACTTTTATCCAAACACAATAGGAAGCATGCATATCATAATGATAGGTGCAACTGCTACAACAATATAAACAATGTTGGCTCCAATAGATAAACTCAAGAAACTTTAACTAGTAACTAGAAACATCATAACACAACCTGTACTACACAAATGAGTCTACGTCCATGAACATAGCTTCGCTAAAATGTATAAAACATAAATATAAATGCACAAGGCTCCATCATAATCATACTACAAATCACATACAAAACTCTTTTTGGGACCTGTTAGGAACACTACTAAATCAAACAATTGTATAACTATCTTCACTCAGGATCAACCTCTATGACTATGATATCATGTTGATAACATATCTAAGAACCATATTCTCAAGGATCTCTCCATAAGGCTGTTGGAAATATTCAGGAATTAACCGAGTTACTGAGAGGGGAGCGGTGAATCAGTAACTCCAAATTTTCTTGCAATTTTAATATGAAATTTACCTTTTAAACCTTTGCATACAGAAAGCATGAAACTTAAAAGTATTCACAATAATGACACATAGATTTGGTTACCCAAAAACCTTCCAAAAGAAAGTAAAACTGGGGTGGGGATGAAACCCACAAAGCTTTAATACTGCAGAATAAAGTTGGCCGGTTAAGGCTTACAATTTTGATCACTTCTGATGATCTGCCCTGTTAGGAGCAATAAGGATTTCTAAATCCACCCTGTTAAAGGATTTACAAACATACAATGAAGTATGCACTCGGTAAAGAGATTTTTACAAAGACTGTTAAGTCTACTCGGTTAAAGGATTTAGTACTGATTCACCTGTTAGAATGAAACAGTAGATCTCTTCTTTGCAACTGGATTGCTGAATGAGATTCCCTGATGTACTGATCACCTTCTGTGATGAATTTGTCTTTACTGTACCTTAAACTTCTGAAGCCTTCTGTAATTCACTTATTTCTGCCTTTCTTTCTCTTTCACATATATTCTACTTCATACATTTCATTACATCTGTTATTTCTACAACATTGTTTATATACAAGTCTCAATCAATTAATTACAATTACAATTACACAGTCGGCTGACAAATAAACATAAGTGCTACTAAGTCGGCCCAAATATGGTTACTCGGTTCCTTCAAACTGACTCGGTGACTTTCTGATACTCGGCATCCACTGCATTACTCGGCATCGTCATGCACTCGGTAGAAGTGAAGGCACGGTTCATACTGATCACTCGGTAGGTATTGAACTCGGTAAGCATTGGTGACTCGGTAGACAAGATGTTACTCGGTTTACATTGTCCTGATCGGTTTGTACTAACTTGCTCAGTTTCCACTGTCTGCTCGGTTTGCACTGTCTGCTCGGTTTGCACTATCTAATCGGTTTGCACTGTCTGCTCGGTTTGCACTGTCTGCTCGGTTTGCACTGTCTGCTCGGTTTGCACTGTCTGCTCGGTTTGCACTGTCTACTCGGTTTGCACTGTCTGCTCGGTTTCCATCCAGAATGTAAATAAGTGTTGTCACTAGTGGCAATTCTGCTTAATGCCAACAATCTCCCCCTTTGGCATTAGTGACAAAAACACTTATTGGCCAAAATTTATATACACGAATCATGCTAAGTTTTATTTTGATTTTTCAAAATTTGTCTTTGTTATAGGGCTTTATACATTGTCTCCCCCTTTCAATGTGCTAACTGTTTCTTATACAAATCTATAACTATATACATATCTCCCCCTTTTTGACGATAATGCCAAAGGTGCATATACAAGTTATTTACAGAGAGAATCCAAAAGTTGATAAGAAATCAGAATGTACCTTCATTATTAGTACCAGGGTTCTGTCCCAACTTTCTTGCAGAATCTTACATGTTTGTATAGCAATTTGGACTTCTGCAGAGAGTTCAATCATGTGATCTGCTATGGAGAACTGATTGTCATGAATCAATGTTCTGGAATGTTCAATGTGCTTATACATTGTATTCATGATGGGAAGGATCATGTGTTGGATGTCTAGCAGTGTAGACCGGATCCTTGAGTCTTCTTTCAGTAGATCAGACTGCATATTAGATAGATGTGAAATTTTCATGTGATGAGCAGAGCTTGAACTTGGTTCAAGTTGCAGCTTCTGTATGCTAATCTTCATATCCTCATCCATTTTATTCATTTTATCTTTGACATCCTTTGTGAACTCAGCAAAATTGCATAGTCTGGCCAAAAGAGAGGTAGCATTCGAATAGATAGATTCTATGTTAGACAAAACTGAAGACAATTCCACTTGGTTAATAGCTATGTGCTGAGCAATCTGCTCAAGCACTTTATTGTTGAATCTCTTCTCGGCTCTTTCAACTAACTTTTCTGTCCCGGATGAGTCCTCATTGTATTTCTCAACTGCTTCTGCCAATTGTAACAAAACATGCTGGGAGGAGTCTACTTTAATGCCTAATGCATCAGACAAAATGTCCTTAGCATCCTTGATGATTTGATACTCTTTGTCTCTCTCCTCTTTAAGCTTCTTTTGTTTTGCTTTCCTTTGGAGGATCTCACCTATATTCTGCATCTGGTCTGCTGAGAGATTTGCAAAATCTAGTGTAGGAATTTCTATCTCTTCATCTAGGTCTATATCCTCAACTACATTTTTACCCAAAAATTTTATACTCAGTAGAGCCTTAGGCTTATCTGTACTTAATGCTTTTGTAGTAGTGACAGTAGATAAAGTAGGGCTGGCTATAGATACTGGCATACTTTCTACTGGAGAACTTAAAATATTTACACTTGAAGATTCAAAAGCTGAAAAACTTACTGCTGGAAAACTTGATGGTGCAGGAGACTGCAGCTCGGTAGAAGAAATGGTTGCTACCTCTGATGTTGCTAGGGATGATTGGACAAATGTAGAAGTTGTCACAACCATGCTTGAAGGTGTCTCAGGGCTGGATGTAGAAACTTTCACTGGAGAGGTAGGAAGGGATGCAATGACTTCTGCTACTATCCTTACAGTATCATCTACCTCAGTGTCTTCTTCTTGTTCATCACTGTCATCTTCAATATCTTTTATTCTTCCATGTGGCTTTTGCAGCCTTCACAACTGATTCAATATTGTTGATCAAAATCAAACAAGTATTGAACTTCAATGTCATCTTATTTTCATTTTCTTTTAATGCCTTCTTTACTTCATCATTATTCAGGCTCGACATCAACTGTCTCAGGTTTTGATCAAATATGTCTATCACAGTTTGCCTTGCATTGCTCCATCTCATTTTTATTGGATTCAATAGAACTGCTGGAACCTGTGGGGTAATTTCTTCAGGAGAGTATTTCCACTATCCCATCTTCTCAACAACAGCATCTTCTATTTCCTTCTGTTCTGCTTCCGATCTGGTTTCATATCTCAAGGATTTTATGTTACTTACTCCAGATCCTGATCCATCTCTGAAGAGTTTGAGCTTTTCTTGAAGGCTTAGAGGAGGCCTTTTGAATACTATGTCTTTATCTGCCTTTTCTGCCTTGTCTGCCTTGCCTCTTGTATTTCTCCTTGTAAACATAGCAGTGGGAGGCACAGGTGCCTTAGTGATAAAAAATTTTCCTTTCTTCTTTGCAGGCTCTGGTTCCTCTGTTTTCTCATCCTTTTCCTCTTCTTTTTCATCTATTTCTTCTTTGTCCTTGGTTATCATTTGCATTTTGGCTATCCTCTTCTTTCCTTTGTTTACCGCCTGTGGAAGCTTTATGCTTAGTTCAATTCTCACCTTAGCTTCATCATATGTTCCAAAATATGGGGCTTTGGGATTGACAGGCTGATTTAGAAGAGCTTCAATGATGTTCTTGGTTTCATCAATATTTACCTCACAAGGAAGAGGTTTTACATATACAGTTCTTGGTTTGACTGCTTGAATATACACATTATCACAATCTACCATAAAACAGATGTCATCTTTGTAATCTTCCACCAACTTCTGTGGAATCCGGAATCTGTCATTCATTTTCTCTTTGAAAGACTCAAAATAATTATCCATGATGCTTTCAAAGTTTTCACCCATTTCTGCGATGTATTCATTTATTTCATAGAGTACTGGCACATCTTTTCTCCATACAACTTTTCCTTTAGAAGGGAAGAATTTCTGAACGTAGAAGAATAAACAGACCAACAAGGATCCAAACTTACATGGATTGTTTTTGGAAGTTTTGATGCTTTCCATGTTCTTGTTGAACTGTTTCAACAATAAGTCTGCTAGGTCAAATGTCAAGTTGTTTTTGACCACTTTGTATGCTAGGTCAATAGCTTCACAGGAGACACTGTTCTGTCGACTAGAACTGTAAATCTTGTGGGCAATGATATGTGTACCAAACTTCAGTTCAGCATCGGTAATGCTGCTAACTTTCATGCCTCTACCATCCCACTCGGCTAGGGTTTTCTTTTCTAGTTCCGTCCGACCTAGGGTTTTGGTAGTTTTAGCTTTGTTCAACATGGGAAGACCGGTGACTTGTTGAATCATTTTCTTTGTGATCTCAATAGGTTGCTCAAGCCAAATCTTGCCATCATGTACTTGGCTGAGAATGTACCTAACCCATTTATCTCAAAAGTTTTGAGGAAGATGTGCAATGTGGACTAAACCCTTATCTTCCAGATGTTTGTGCTCGGGTTTCAAAATACCATCCACACATAGTTCCTCACGCACAATGTCTAGTTCTAGGTTTCCCATTTCATGAATTGAACAATTAAAATGATTGCGGATATCGTTAATAAGTAGTACCTTAGGAGGAATCTGAGATTGAGCTCCGTTCGGATGTAGGGCTGCTGCAATTGCGGGCACGATCTTAAAATCTGGTGCTTTCCACTCCCCTTGAACTAACATATCAGATCCTTTCTTCGCTGAAGTGCTGGATGATGCCATGGTAGCTCACAGAAAATTCCTTTCGCAAAAGTATTAAATCGCCGGGTTGCCCTTGAAATTTTCTGCTCTCAAAGTGCTAAAGATTTGCGGTGAAGAATGAGTTCGATTACTTGCTTTTTGTTTACAAATCTGTCATTAATGCTTATTTCAAATTAGGGTAGGAATTCTGACAGAATGTCACCCACTAAGAATTAATTGCTCAGAAAAGACTTCGCAACTCGGTGAACTCAAGAATTCATAATGCTCCGACCTCGCTCGGTAAAGATAGGTACCGACCTTGCTCGGTGAAGACTATACTGACCTTGCTCGGTGAAGACTATACCGACCTTGCTCGGTGAAGACTATACCGACCTCCCTGTGATCTCATTGCATCTTGCATGCTGATTTAGACTTTTCTTTTAATTTCAGTTCTGGAAATGCTTGAGATTGATCTATGAGAATACAGTTCCAGTGCTTCCTTGGAAATTTAATTTGAGTCGGTAGAGCCATCCATTCCATTACTTGGACTGGATTGCTCGGTAGCTTTAGGAATCCATTTTTGTCTCACCTGTTTCCTGACCTTAGTTGCTTCATTCTTCTTTCCTTCTTCAATTTCACTAGCATTCATGCAGTTTCTGGCTATGTGACCGAGTTTAGTGCATTTGAAACATCTTACGGTAGTATCTCTTTTCCTTAGATGATGTTTTATGCAATTCATGCCAATGTGTCCATATTCTCCACAGTAATGACATCTACACCAGGTGTTGTAGTCCCATCCAAACATTGCTTTCACAATTTGTTCTGCTGGATTAAATGTCTTGGATCTGCACTCGGATGCCTTGTGACCTTGTTTGCTGCACTTGTGACAATTACCTCTGAATCTAGGTTTTTCCCTGCATTCATTTGCTTTGTGACCAGGTTGATTGCAGCTATAACATTTTCCATTGAATTCTGCTTTTTCATTGTTCCAACATTTATTTGAAGTATGTCCTATTTTACCACAATGATTACAAGTAGGTTTTTGATTTCTTTTAGTACCTTGCTTAGAGGATTCGCCTTCTTCTTTGTATCCAAGTCCTGCTTTTCCTTTTTGCCTATGAAGATTTCATTCATACAGCTGATTCAAGTCTTCTTGACTTTTCAGCATTCCTTCATTGATTTGTTTTTCAGCGTTTAGGTCATCCATCAATCTTAGATTGATTTCCTTTTCAGATCTTAGTTCTTCTCTTGTGTTTTCTATTTCTGATCTTAGATTTAGAATTTCTTCATTTGTATGAGAGATCTGATCAATTAGATTTTCTAGCTGAAGGGTTTTGTTTTGGACTTCAATGTTTCTTCCATCTAATTCATCTTTCAACTTGTTTCTCTGTTCCAAGATCTCACAGAATCTTGTAGAGTGTAGTTCTTGTTCTCTTTTCAATTTTCTCACTTCTTCCTGCAGAGACCCATTCTTTTCTAGGAGTTCTTTGACAGCATTTTTTTCTTCATCTAAGTTATTTGAGGGAAGAAGATCTTCAATCTTTTCTTCAATGTAATTCTGATCATTCATCTGATTTGCAAGTTCCTTCCTTCTTCTTAGGGATTGGGAAAGATGTTCTTTTGCTTCTTTGAGTTTAGCTATGGCCATTTCCAGATCTAGCTTTTCATTTTCAATCACCTTGTTCAGTTTGAATACCTCCATTGTCCTGGATCTTTGCTCAAGCTAGTTAAGCTTTGTCTTGAGAACCAATGCAGCTCTGATACCAATTGTTGGAAATATTCAGGAATTAACCGAGTTACTGAGAGGGGAGGGGTGAATCAGTAACTCCAAATTTTCTTGCAATTTTAATATGAATATTTCCAACAAAGGCTTCCACACATGCTACTTACCATATGTTGTCATCAATGAAAAACATATAGTCAATACTGGCTTGCTAGGAAATCTCCAACAATCAGGAAATTGTAGTGTTGTGCATTTAGTCAATAAAAATGTCCAGCTGTGTTTATGTGCATTCATCCAAATTGATGGCACATTTTTTTAGGGTAATTGCACATATGTTATATCTGCACATTTGTGAGGGGATGTTGTACATGCAGTTTTCTATGTTGCGCATTTATTTTAGGGGGTAAAATCTAGAAAGGAATTAGGTTTATTAGGTCAAGCCATAGGTCTTTAAGTTGATGTGGTCTATTGGCTATGTTTTGAGATCATTTTGAAGGTAGGAAACATCTTAGCATGGTCTCTAGTTAACCTACCTAATTACATAATTGCTAGAATTATCTCACTAGACATGTGATAAACATGTGTTTGATTTATATATAGGATAGAAAGATAGATCAATCTATAATAAACCTGATAGTTTTTTTGTTTTTTTGATTGGTGATAGGATGAGATTATAGATGTTCTAATGTCATGGGAGAGATACCCTATCACACATGCTAGCATCACTTTTGTCTGGGGCATCACCTAGGGTAGGGGAAAAATGCTTGATTTTTCTTTGAAACAATGCAACCAACGCATTATTTCAAGGAGGGGAAAAATGTATACATTTAAAATTGGTTTGATAAATTAATTAAATATTTATTATTTAATTAATGTTTATTTCCTCTATTATTAAATAAATTATTCAATTTATTTAGTATATTCACCTATCTTATTCTTCTTATCCTAAGTCCTCTAAATTAGTCCTATTAAAGTGATTTAATGAATTAGTCAATTACACAATCACTATATGACTAAGTCTTTTAGTCCATCTCATAGATCTAGTCACCTGAAATGTCACCTTTGCTAAAATAATTATTTTTTATTAATTATTAATAAGTCACAATTATCCTTAAAAATGCATGCCCTATTCTTAAGGGTTGTGTTGCCTCATAAGACTTGGTTTAATGACCACATGTCTTCTTCCAAACTTGGTCAAGAACACATTCCCTATTCCTAAGGTGCTTCTCTAGCCACCTAAAGGAGTCAAAGGTGATTCATGGGACACTTGTGCCAAGATTCCTTATAGGGAAAATGTCTTCCCACCTTCTTCTCAAGGGTCTTTGTGAGACATGTATCTTTCCCTTCCACCTTCCACTCCTCTTTTTTAGTCTAGGAGGAACATCTCTCCTATTTATCCTCTCACATTACAATTACATCCCCATTTCTCTCAACTCCTTCAACCAAGTCAATTTCAACGTTAGGATTCTCCACCTTTCAATCTCTTCCCTTAGATCTTTCCACCTAGGCTTGATTCCTCTAAAAACCTATAAAAGGAGCCTTCATCTTCCTTTGAGAGCCTAATAGTAATAGTGATTTAAATAATTCAAGCATTTAAGCATTCAATAAATCAAGTCATTTTAGTATAATTGTAAGCATTTTAATATCATCCTCTTTTATCAAGTTTGCACTCACCATCATAGCATAAGGCAATCTAGATCTAAGCTAGTTTTGCATACATATCATCAATATCTCCACACTTTAGAAGCATCAAGGCTAGGATGACAATGGAGACAAGATACATGGGTGAGTGAAGGTAAAACTTCTTGTTTTGATTTTATTTCAATCTTTGTAATCTTCATTGTAATGCACTTTAGATTGATTTAATAGCTTAATATAGTTAATATTTCATTTCTAGGATTAGTGATTATCATTCCATGTAGACTCTCCCTATAGATTTGGTCTTCTTCATTTCTCATTTATTTGATTCTCTCCCTTATAATATTTCATTGATTCTCCTCTCCTTTATAATATTCCATAGAATCTAATCTCTCTCCCTTTGATAGCAATGCAAAATAGACTAAACAACTCTTTAGTAGCCAAAATATTATCTTTGGTGTTCAGTTCAGATCAAGTACCTTTCATGTACTGATATGTAGTGTTAGTTTTTTCTTCATCGTCTAGCTTTCACAACATTAGGAAACCTAAAGTGCGAGCAATACGCATCAACGTCATTTGATATTTTGATAAAGTATAGGTTGATGCAACCTCCTGATCACCTTAGGGACTGACAGATAGGAGATGGACCCCTAATCTAGTCCTCAAGTACTCAAATGTATCCTTAGGTAAGGGTTTAGTAAATATATCTACAAGTTATTCTTTTGATTTCATAAATTCCAATTTTACTTGCTTGTCTTATACTTGTTCCCTAAAGTAGTGACACTTTATAGATATATTCTTTGTCTTTTTATGCATCATCAGATTCTTAAAAATTTTTATAGCACTGGTGTTATCACAATATATTATCATTGGATCAGTGATCTCCTCGTTCATACCTTCCAAGAGTTTTTTATCCATGAAATGTTTGAACAATTAGAAGCAACAACAACATATTCTCCTTTGACAATAGAATGTGAAATGCATCCTTGTTTCTTTCTTATCTAGGTTACTAATCTTTCTCTTAAAAAGAATGCTCTATGAGTAGTAGTCTTTCGGTCATTAATGTTTCCATCCCAATTTGCATTGGATTAAACTTGTAGTTCAAAATTTCCCTCTTTCTTGTACCATAAACCATAATTTTTTGTGTTCTTCAAATATCTCAAGATCCATTTAACAACAGTTATATGTGATTCTTTAGGATTAGCAGAAAATCTTGCTACAATTCTAGTTGCATGTGCAATGTCCGGTCTACTATGCACAACATACATCAATTTACCAATCATTGATTTGTATAATGTCTAATTTAGCTCGGTTGATTGATCATACTTTGTTAATTTACATCTTGTGACCATAGGTGTACCAACTTGTTTTGAATCTTTGATACCAAATGTCTTCAACACTTCTTTGATATAATTTGATTGTGTAATGAATATACCTTCACTTTGTTGTAAAATTTGTAAACCAAGAAAGAATTTAATCTCTCCAAACATTGACATTTCAAATTATTTTCTCATTTCATCAGAAAATCATTTGCATAAATTATCATGTCCTTCAAATATGATATTATCAACAAAAATTTTAGCAATAAGAATTTTATCATCATAATCAAGTCTAGAAACTAGTGGAAAAGCCTCACCATAATCAATACCTTCTTCTTATGCATATCCTTTGAATGCAAGTCTTGCCTTATTCCTAGTGACTTCACCATTCTCATTCAACTTGTTTCTGAACATCCATTTGGTTCCAATTACATTCTTGTCATTCAGTCTCGATAACAATGTCCATATTTTTTTTTAGCATCTCATCTATTTCTTCATTCATAGTGTTAATCCATTCATCATTTTCAAGTGCATCTCTAACATTTTTAGTTTCAAATTCACAAACTAAACATGTGTTATTTCTCAACTTACCTTGTGTCATCATGCTAGCTTGCTTGTCTCCAATAATTTGATTCTGTTGATGGTGTCTTCTCACAAATTTTTCTAGTATTTGTTCTCTTCTTTGTTCTTCATTTGGTGTAGGATCAAGATCTTCCTTAGTAACTATTTCCCCATTGTAGGTCTCTATAGTTTGATTCTCGGTATCATTATTATGTTGCTTGATAATGCTAGGTTGTTGCTCGGTTAGAGTGTCAGGTTTCTCAATGTATGTGTAAAGAATAAAAAAATGATTATGATTATTATGATTTGGTTGGTTATGTTGTGATGTTCAACAAAATTTAAATAACATTGTTTACATATAGAAGATTTGGGGAAGGTAAGATTCTCTTCTTAACCCCAAATTTTCAAAGGAAAGATCCAAATTGATTAACCACAAGAAAATGGTCAATGCATAAATGAATCAATTGATTAGTAATAAGAAGAAAGAAGAAAACCTTACATTCCATTTTGGAAGAGATTATTAAAATCTTAATTGAAATGAATTGAAGATGAATACTAACCGCAAAGTATAGAAGATCCTAAAATTGTTGTTTTTGTTAGAAATAGGGAATACTGAGAAGGGAAGTGAATCAGTATTCTACAAACATTTACTTTCACCCAATTATGGATATAATAGATTATCTTAATATATGCATAAAATAGTAAATTAAAGAGCATGCATAACAGTAAAGAAAATGAACTCATAACGCATTATTTATTCTTGAGGAAACCCTAGCCAAGGGAAAACCCTGGTGAGGATGGTACCCACAAAGATCCACTAATCAAAAGTATCATGTTAAGGATTTTGACCCTGTTAGCAGCCTATTACATTCATATAGTGTCTCAATCCTAATTAAGGGACTTTAGGCCTTGTTAGAAGCCTCAACCCTACTAAGATTTGGTAGTTAAAAATATGATTACTAGAGGAGCCCACTACCCAAACAAGTAATGTACAATTTACTGATTACAAAATAGGGCAAGGTACATAACCTTATGATGCTTGATTTGATTTCAAAACTTTGCATCAATACCTTTCACATATATGTTCGCTATATCATCTATATCATCACAATTCTTCTACTCCACATTCCAAAATGCCTTACATTTATACAAGTTATTAGGATTGATAACTCTTACAGTCGGCTTTACAAAAGATTATTACAAAATACATATTTACCCAAGAGTTAACATCTTGGATTTCATCCCTTTATATTATTAAGACATTATTTTGATAAACAAAATAATCCCTTAACTTTCTTGCACGAGCCCTTGTAATTTCTTGTGCGAGCCCTTGTATAATGAGACCTTTTTAGAAATTTTTGCATACGATATCAAAAATTGAAGTGTGATATATCGTTGGAAAGCTCTTTCTGAGCCTAATCCAACCATGTTGGTTTGATTTTCAAATTTTTTCATTTGATTAGCTATTTTACTTATAGATTATCTAATTTTTGATGTGCTAACCCTTGTGGAGCTAACAAGTTGTGCTTGTAGGTGCTCTCATCGCTTGAAATATTTTCTTAAAAGAACACATATCAAAGCACCAAGAACATAAAACATGCTAATGGTTTGATTGTAGGCCGATAGTCGAAGACTTGCTAAAACATTGTGTCTTTTTCCTCCTTTATTCACATAGTATAAATAGGGCTCCGTTAAAATTTCTTAGGAATTTTGATAGTGAGTAGGGATTTTGGCTCTTCATTACATGGAGGTGATGACCATGAATGAACCTAAAATTCTAATGATCTTACTAATATGAAAAATTCTTGGGGAAGTAGAGAAAGGTAGTGAATCTTTAGCACTTCTATTCACCAAGGGATTATGCTCTTCTCTCCTTGAGAGAGAACCAGAAACCCAAAAGTGTGTAGATTTGGTGGAGTGAAACTAACTCGGTGATGAATCTATTTTGCATGTTTGGGTGAGGAAATGAGATAGAGAAGTATGCTCTTCTCCCTTTGGGAGAACCAAAAAATCAGACCCCCGAATCTAAACCAAGTCCAATGTCACCTTTAGAGGGCTTGCTGGTATTGAACCTCCAGGAATGACCCAAGTGAGTACACACCTATTGCCAATGATTCCACCTCACTATAATAAAGAACATTCTATTGAGTCTAAAGACTCCAAAACCATGTTAGCTTCCTTCTTGAGACTTTGACTATCATCTTGAGAAGGCTCTGTCTATTGTACTGAGCGGCACCGCTTCGAGCCCTACTTGTGGGGGTGTAAGACTTTTGGGTGTTGGTGTGGTTGCGAGGCCTCAAGCCTGTATCAGGGGCACTAAAGGTTAGCATGAATGAAAGCCTATTAAAAACTTTCTTTAGCTAGTGGCCTACTTGGTTCACCTTCGAAAGGAGTCATAATCTTTGCACAGGGATGGGGAAGATTCTCTCCCATAGATTCCCATCATAAGCATACACCTGGATGTTTGGAGGCAGTTGTGACACTGGCCCCTACTACAAGGGTAACCTTTGAACATACACTATTGAGTCCTTGGAAACACCAAAAACATAGGTGCCCTCTAGGGGGTGACATGACTGTGTGAGGTGCACGTATGCCCATAAGCAATAGGGCAAAGGTTTTATCTTCTCACCATTTTTTAAGTAGGACTAAGCTATGTGTTTGTTATTGAGTCTTAAACATTGTCCATTCATTATCAAACAAAGACTCCCCTGATGCTATCAAGTTGCTTTTTCCTTGATAGGTCTATTAATGACTACTTCTTGTATCACAACTACTTGATTTGAACCTTTGTGTCTTTAAATGAATGCTTGAAATCCCAAAAATGAGCTTGCAAATTAAACAATTCTGCAAACCTGTCAGGAAACTAGATTTTCTATCAAACATCAGTTCAGATTGTACCTCAAAATTCAACTTCAACCTCAAAAACTATGTCAAATTGTCAGATTTTGGACTTTTCCTACATGAAGTTTTAGTTTTCAGAGCACTTCTTCATGTGAGACTTTTTTCCTTCACGTGAGACTTGGTATCCTCTCATGCAACTTGGTACTATCTCATGTGAGACTGTAGCCTAGTTTTCAAAATAGAGACCTATTTGCCATTGACTATTTGAATTTTTACCTGATCTAATTTTTTTTTGAGGTCTATTTTTCTACTTTCCTATCAGCCACTGTCAGAAACCTAAGTGTTTTGAACTAAGAATCGATTGATCTTTGATTTGACTCATGTTGTCTCTCATTTGTTTGCTTTATCTCATCATCCTTTTGAACCTCACATTGTGATAGTCTTATCTCGGCTATTCTAGCCACCTCTTTTGATGATTCATACCAGGTTCACCTTGCATCTTGGCTATTCTAGCCATTTATCTCCTTTTCATTATCTTAGAGACAAAGTCTATCATTATCTCGAGTCTTCTCTTTTCACATCTTCATCTATGACTATTATGACTAGAAGTGGCAATACATTCCCCATTGTTGGTATTGGACAAGGAAGAGGTTGTTCTGAACCTGTCACCCAATCTGAGTGTTGTGAGGGATCCTCACATTCCTCCTCATTCCAAGAGTATTACAATCCATTATTTTAGATATAGTCTGACTTATTATTTCAAGAATATTATAACCCATTATTTCAAGACCAACAAGACTCTGAAGGGTCACTTTCTAAAATCAAACCTATTGATTCTTTCAAACATATTAACTCTTTCACGATCTCTCATTTGAAATACTACCAACAATATGGGAGATCCATTCAACTTCCCATGGGGAGGTAAATTCAGCAATAGTCATAAGCAATCTCCAAATGACCAAGGTCATGATCAGTCTTGAAATGAAAAGAGTTATGATCAATCCCACAATATTCAATATCCGGTCAACATCTGGGACCTTTGCAATTTGAAATAGCAATCAGGGGAGCCTCTCCTAACATTTCTCTAGAGATGGAGACAACTATGCATGAAGTGTCCACATGAATTACCTGAGTTTGAAAAGCTTGATATCTTCTTGGACAATCTTGTCCCAGATTTTGGATACCAAGTATGATTACAGGGTCCCCTCACTTTTGACAATATCATTATGTGAGCTGTGAGGATAGAGGCATTTATGATAAAAAAAGGGAGATCTGACTTTGAGCAAAGACAACAAGAAAGGACTTTCTCCCTCAAATAAAGATAAAGATGAGTTTTTCAACAAGAATAGAAATGTTGTGAATAATGAGGTTGTTGACAATGTGACACCAAAACCCTCAAAGTCTATCTTTAATCTCAACTCTAGCATACAAACAATCAAAGCCACTGAGAAGGCTACGAAAAAAGCTCAACCACCTTCAAGATTCACTAGAAACAAACCTTGGATCTCTCAACCCAAGCATAACTCCACTTCCTTGGGAGAACCTCTTGATGTTGTTTATAGGACTTTGGTGTAGAACCATAGAAAGAATTCAAATCATCAGGAATTCAAAGACTCCTTTCCTCCTCATGGGAAAAGTGAATTATCCAAGTCTAAAGGTACCAATGATGTGGTCAACTATACGTATGATACTAGTGACATTATCATCAATGAGATTGAACCTGTTGATGTTGAGTACTATGACATGATCACTGCTCTAGGGAGTGAGGATACTCGTAAACCCAAAACTCCCTTTATCTTGCGAGGTCCTGCACCTCCCTCTTATAACTCCACATAGTCTCCAGCTTGTGTGAATGTTATCACTTGATGTTGTGCGAAGATTGTTCTCAAAGGTCCCAAACCTTTGATGTCTGAACCAAAACTATCTATGGATAAAACCCTCACTGAGGTAAACATCCCCAAAGATCTCAATCTCGATCAATTTCAATCTATGGTAGGTCATTTGACCTCGCCTCATTATTTTTCCTTTTCTAAAGAAGATGATCACTCTCCAAGCCATCCACATGATTCTCCCCTGCACATTGAAGTTATGGAAGGTCCCAAGCATGTTCATTGCATCCTCATTGACAATAATGCTGGCCTAAATACTTGCTTTGCTAAGATGCTTAGCCAAACAACAGACAGGTTTGTTCTCGCCAATAGAGAGTCCACTGAGTTCAATGATGCTAAGCTAAAAGAAATAGAAAAGACCCTAAAGATCAAAGATATTGTCATGGGGGAATATCAAATTGAGTCTATCTTATCACTGACAGCTCTCCCCACATCTTTGCATTCCTGTGAAGAACCCTCTGAAGATAGATTTGGTATTGTCTATCAGGGCCATAAGCTTGACAAACCTAGCTGTAGCTTGCACTCACATGCAGATTTAGATGATGAAGAAACATAGATTCAGCCTATGACATATGAAAGACCTTTGAATGATCAAAATTCTAATTCAGACTACCAGAAAGAGTCTTATCTACCTTCTCAAGAGCTTCAAGACCATGATCTTGGTCCTCACCAGGAGGATTTTATACACTCTACTGAACAAATTTCTACTACTGCAGCTACTACTAAATATGTCATTGACTCTAATGGCACACATACTGATTGGGAGAAACTATTGGATGCTTCCCTCCTCTTGGGTATGCCTCAAGGTATGCCTATTCTAGATTACTCTGCTATTTCTACTACTGAACAAGATCCTACTGTTAAAGAAAAACTTCCTATGTTAGATGACAAAAATGAAGAAAGTCTACCTCTGACTATGTCTCTAGCTGAATGAGACTCTATATCATATGCTACTACAAAAATACCAGTTGATGCTATGCACCTATATGCTAGTCTTAACAACTTATAAAGAGGAGAAAGTTATGATCCTCCAGATCAAGCTATTGATGATGATCCTTTCCACCCTCTTGTGGAGATCATTCCTATGGCTCCTAGGCCATCTACTCCAAGCCATACTCCTACTACTCTAGAAAATGATGGGTATGTAAGACCCCATTCTGTTACAGCTTCATGGAATATTGGTAGATCTAGAATTGAAATGGTTCCTGTTCATGCACTCTTACCACCTGAAAGGGGACCTAACTCTTGGAATAGACCATCTTGGTTAGGCTCACATAATATTCCTCCAAACTTATCTGACTCTTCTAAGATGACTCACAATCGACAATGTTCTATGGAAGATTACTTTCTTGATCTATCTGATGCATTCATGAATGATGAGGATGATACTGATATATTTGCACTTGAGTCCGTCCCATCAATTTTTCTCCCCCCTTCATCTCCTAGAAAAGTGGCCCATCCACTTCCATTTCCACCCCTCCACCTGAACCAGTCATATAAGCTTCTTTCACCCACCATTTCTGAGTCTTTTGGAAGTAACTTGGATGTGCAACATAAAAATAAAAAATAATGAGAATCCACTTATATCTCAAGGTCACCATGTCCCATCTAATCGACATGTGACTACAAAGAAAGGAAAGCAATAGAGGTGTTCAAAAGACCGCAAAGGTCCTCAAAAAGAAGAAGACAATCAAAAGTTAAAAAATAAAATAAAAAATGGATCTCAAAATCCATTCTATAGGCATTGTCATCAAAAGCACCTCAAAGTAAAGAAGAAAAAATTCAAAAGCTCTGTGGATTCCAAAGAAAGGAAAAATCAAAGTTGCCATTGAGCTTCCAAAATTCTAATACTTCCCTCCATTCCATCACCCTTGCCTCTCATACTTCACACTCTTCACTCCATCTTTCCTTTTCCCAAAGTGCATATTAGTATCTCCTTATTTCTAATGGCATGACTAAGAAAAATCTAGAATGTACTCTTCCTAAGCATTTAGAGCATGGGAAATCTGACAAAGAGTTAAGGTGTGTCCATGAGGATATTTGTGGGTCTCACTTAAGTGATCTTTCCTTGACTATGGATCTCTTGATAGTTGGACACTACTAATTGACCCTCCTATTACTGCTACAACATCTAGTTTTGATTCTGCTAACTACTACTACAAATGACTGTGTTTCCAGAGATCACCAATGAAGGAGAACAACTGAAAGAGCCAAGCAACACTCTTCATATAAAGAAGTTTTATAGCTGACATTATCTATGTGCTCATGTACATACTTATTGGTCCTAAAAAAATCCTAAAAATGATATATTCTCAAAAAAATGCTAAAAATTGCAAAATGTCTTGAAAAAAATGATCATCTTAGTGAAAACCTGGCAAATAGGTGCTTTGATGTATCTATTATCCTGGTGAAAACCTGGTAAATAGGTGCCTTGATAATACTCAAAAAAATGAAAAAATACAAAAATACAAAAAAATGAGATATTCAAAAAAATACAAAAAAAATCAAAAAAAGAGAAAAAGTACAAAAAAAATTGAAAAAGAAAAAAATGTGTCATTGATGAAAACCTGGTAAACAGGCGTCATGGTAGTAAAAATAGAATCTCTACCAAGATGGTGAAAACTTGGTAAACATGCACGTCTTGTTTTCCTGAAGTAACATCTTCTCTCAGCATCACTTGGCTCTTAGTTTCTTGCTTTAGTTTGCTTTCTAGCTTTAGTTTGCTTCCTTTGTTTCCTGCTTCAGTTCGTTTCCTACTTTGGTTTGCTAGATCATGCCTTTGCTTTTAGTGTCTTTGAGATTTTTCTCAACTCTTCATGGATTGGAACTGGTTCACGCTTGGGGGGTACCTACCTAGTCTAGGGGGCATTATCCTATTGCTTTCAGAAACTCTTTTCATGCATTAGTCACCAGCAATTCTTGATGTGTCTTCCTACTGATTCCTAGCTACTTTTGAGATCTCTCTCTTTGAGGATCTCTTGTGTATCGGTCGCCAGTGGTTCCCACTGTGCCTGCCTACTAATACCTAGCTTTTGTTCAACCTCTCTTTCAGGATCTCTCCCTTACAGCAGTCACTAGTGGTTCTCACTGCGTCTACCTGCTGATGTTTTGCTAGTATCTATGAGATTTCTTGCCTTGAGGATCTCTCTCGTATCAGTCACCAGTGGTTCTCACTATGTTTTCCTGTCGATACTTCATTAGCTTCTTGATATTTTCTTGAGACTTAGTCTCTTGCGACAATTACCAGTGATTCTCACTGTATCTACCTACTGTCACTATCTCATTGAGACTTCAAACGTTATCTTCTCGAATCAACTTCAATCCACTTGAACACGAACTTAAACTAAAAGTAAAACTAAATGTGTGTTTCTCTGAGGCATGTTGAGCTTGGTTTTCTTTGAGTGCTTGTTTGTTTTCTTTGCATTTTCTTTTCTTTCTGTTTGTTGGTTTAGTTCCAATGATCCAAAGAATTCATATAAGAGGGTTGTCCATCTATAAGAGACTCCATCTCATATTGGATGGCCATGCATACCTCAAATACTTTTATATGGATGCTTTGGTGAGGTTGGTTCTTCTCCTTGTCTTTTGAGTGACTTCTTTCTGCTACTGGTGAAATTGTAAATGCTCGTCCTATTAAGTGAATGTAAGGGTCACTGCGAGCAATCTTTGGAAAAGGAAGGAATTCGTACATGTTTGGTGTGTTTGTTGCAAGCAACATTCAGGTCATTCTAGCATCTATGCTCTAATGCTTATGTTAACTTTCTAGATCAAAAGGAATAGGCGTTCAGGTCATTCTGGCTTCTTGTGCCTTAATGCTTACATCTTATTCTGACAAATTTAAAGCTTATGTCATATTCATATTCTCATGATAGTAATATTAGTGAGGGTTGTGTGACATCTTACAACCATCTGAACTTAAAAGGCTCTATGATGATAAAATATGGTGAGTCCAACAACCAAGTCCTAGGATTGCATCCACTCATTTTGGATTTTCATTTTCATTCTAGTATTGCACTTTCTAGGCTTACATGTTCATTCTAAGCTTGAATTTGAGATAGTGTTTGTTGCTCTCTTGATTTTCTTCTCTTCATTGAAGGTTCTCATCTTTTGTCCTAGTTTCATCATGATTGCACAAGTTTTTAGGATCGAAATCAAAATCTGACATCTCTAGATAGCTTGAAATCACATTTTAAATTCTGGGATCCTTTGTGATTAGATGCTTGTGTAGTCAGCCTTCTAGTGTCATCTTCCTACTAGATCCTCATCTTTGCATCATGTTCTTGAGATTTTTTATTGTTTTCATCAAAGTCAAGTCTAGTCAAATTTATTCAACCATGGTCAACCATGGTCAAACTTGGTCAGTAGGACATTTGGATCACTTTAATCTTCTTTCTCTTCTGGATTTTCAATCTTATCTTTATCTGTGATCTCTTTCTATCAATCATCTTCTGATGTGTCATCTTTCAATTTCGCTCCCAAGGGGGTAGGATGATTGCATCATTGAATCTTGTCAAATCAATTCTTGAATCAGTCTAATCTAAATCATCAGTTCTCATTGCTAGGGGCATCTTGGTGTCTTGCATCTTGTTATCTTATCATCTATCTCTTAGGTATCTAAGCAATCTAACTCAGATCCTTGGGAATCAAGCTTCGTTCTAGAGATGGTTCTCAAAATCTTTTAGGTATTGGGGCAATCTAACCCTAATTCCTAGGAGTCAAGCTTCATTCTAGAGATGGCTCTCAAAATATCTTTTAGACTATTATTTGTGTAATCTAACCCAAGTCTCAGAGGGATAAGCTTCATATTGGGGCAATCTAACCCTGATTCTAGAGATAGTCCTAGATCTGCATCTTCATCAATTGGTATTGGGGCAATCTAACCCCGATTCTAGTTCTCTTCTAAGACTGTTGCCTTCACAATCTAACTTGGACTTCAAAAAATCTTGTCATCTGTCACTTCAGACTATTCTTTGAATCAATGCACTGATCACACATCAATTCAGAGAGGGGCAAATGTAATACCCCAAAATTGGCACATAATAAATTCAATCAATTTTGGTGCATTCCTTGAATTTCTATATCTTCAAAGTCCTACTTTGCTAGGCAATTTTCTCTCTCCTACCTGACTTAATTTGACTTGATGTTAATTGCAAAAACCCTAATTTGTAATAATCATATATTAAATTAATTCCTAAAGTCCTTGACTTTATTAGCTAATTACCCCTATGATAAATTAATTTAGTTCTAAAGTCCTAAATGCTTTGAATTAAATTAAAATCTACCCCCTTTAGCTAATTACCCATAAAAAGAAATTAATAAATACTTGTTATTTGAATGGACACCTTTATTTGAATTAATAATTCAAATTATTCGAACGGTCACCCATATGTGGCAATTTCCATTTATTTAATTAAGTAATTCATGAATATGTGTCTCAATTGGGAATGAAGGGTCAGGAGTTTCAAATCAAGAACCCCTTCATTCTCTTCTCGGGCTTTCTTATTTAAAGAACCTCATTTCTCATTCAATTGATGGCAATTTTGAGAGCATCCTTACTATAGAGAATTTTAGTCTCATTTAATTCAAGCTTTTTCAGTGCATAATTAGTCTAATACCTCATTTTAGTATAATTGCATCTCATATTAGAGTTAATTTGCTTTTTTTTTCTTAGCATAATATCATCTTTATTTCAAGTGCTCTAAAATAAACCTACATTTCATATCTATTTTATAAGCATTTACAGATTAATTGCACTCATCTTAGTTTAATTTTAGTTTTGCACATCATTATAGCTTTTAAATCCTCGATTGTAGAACTGGTCTAATAGTTGTTGGCTCTCCAATCTAAGAGAAATTAAACACCCCGTCTACATAGGAGGCAATAGGTCGATTCAATCAATGTTGTGAGATGGTCAATTCATGTTTATTCTCACAATTGTATGATTGAGCAATGACTATGTTACATTTGTGCCTGATTTAGAGGTCACATTCAAGCACACACAAGTCAAATTACCAACAGTCTCCCCCTTTGTCATTGGTGGGAACATATGATAAAATTGGCCTAAGTCTCAATACTTCAAAAAACTCAAAATTGTGGCCATGACAAAAATGTATCTTCATTATCCTTATAAATGCATAAATCTTATCTATATTCTATACTCCCCCTAATAATATATCTCCTTATCATATATACATCAATTTTTTTCTATATATCTCTCCCCCTTTCACAACAATGACAAAAAAAAGGGTGCCAAAACTATGTTCAAAAAGTTGTATACCTTGATTCAAAATTGTAGAGGTGGTAGGCTTGCAACACAATCTGCAAAATTCACTTTGATGCTCTCTATCTCCTTCTCCCATGCCTTCTTAATGGAATCTACAACAGTAAGTAGTGCATAGAATCTATGAGATGTAATCTCGCATGCTTGAAGGTTTGCAAAACTATACTTCTGAAAAGATGTCTTTGATGAAAGACATTCTTCCAACTATCCTTCAACAATGCTTAACTTTATTGAAATGTGCTCTCTTAGAAGAGTGAATCTTTTCAATTTCCTATCCTTTTCATCATTTAGAATCCTTATTTCATCATTTACTTTGCTGATTCTTTTCTCAATGTCCAATATCTTCACATTGGGGCTGGCTAGAAGATTTATCTCTGATTGAATTTCTACTTCTTTGGCCTTAATCTTCTCAATCACTTTAGAGACAAGATTCTCAAATTTTGTACACTAAATATACAAATTTTTACCTTTGTCCAAGTTCCTTCTCAAGTCTTTTATACAAATATCCAGATTGTTAATGTCATTTATGATATTCAAATTTATATCATGAAATATCTTGGCCTCATAGGCTGCGTGAGCCTTCACTCTAGCTATGTCTGATAAGTTAGTGAACTCACTATCAAATGCATTCATAACTTTCTTAGCTCTCTCTAGTGGATCTACCTTAGCTATCTGGTTAGTCACAACACTTTGTAACTTCTCTATTATTTCCAGCAATGATCCTTCAAGGCTTTTTACCTTCTTGTTCTTTCCAATTATTTTGTTTAGAGATGTGATCAATTCCATCTTATCAACATTATCAACCTCTTTCCCAAAGCTTTCAAATATAGATCCAATCTATGATTTCTTTGTTGTCTTAGGTGTAGGACTTATTTCTTCTCTAATAGGGACTTCTACTTGTCCTTGAATTTTTTCACTTGCTTGATTCTCTGTTTCTTTTTCTTCCTCTTTCCTTGTTTCCTTGTTTCCTTCTTCACTAAATCTATCCTGCTCTTCAAAAGCCAAATTGTCAACAATGTTTTCAAGATTTTTAAAAGGATTATCATCACTGTCCAAAGTAATCTTAGTTACTTCCACATGCGTAGACTCATCTTTAATTTTAATATATGGTGGAGAGGGACTCTTCTGATGCTCAACTTCCTTAACTTGTTTTGCTTGATCTGCTGCTCTAGAGTGTTTTCCAACACAAGATGTCATTACCTTAACTATTGCTTTCTTTGTTTCTCTATTATTCTCTTCATATTTTCCTCCAATTATCTGAATGGTTCTTTTCTTTGTTCTTAGATGGGTATTAAGCTCTTTCATAATTTCCTTAAAATGTTCTTCATCTCTAACATCACATATTTTTCTCACAAGATTTTCTCTGATTTTATTATCTTCTTATGTTGCTCTCTTCTTCCTGTTGACTAACTTCTCAAATAAATCATCATGTATCTTACCTTGAATTGTGTCAAACTTCTTATCTTATAAGATCATGTGCCTTACAATTACATTCTCCAAATTCAATCTTTCTGAATAGTTATAAAGATCATAGTACTTGTTCATCTTAGAAATGTCTCCATCATGAATGATTTGCTCATTTACTTTCTCAATCCTTGGTTTCCATTTTTTCTTTTTCACTTATGTGTCTTCATCATCTTTTATTTTTACTATCTTCCTTTGTACTGTTGGTACTATTATTTTCTACCTTTTCCCTGGTCTAGTAGCAATCTCTTTTATTCTTTTACCAAGTGGAGTTTAGGATGATCTTGTGGATTTCCTAACTTCTTGTTCTTTCTCAAACTCCCCAACTTTCACCTTAATTTGAATGCCTATTGGCTGATCTGCAATGAATGATAGGGGTGGAATAGACAAAACTTCATTTTGTCCAATGTCTCTAATAGCTATTGATGTCTTTTTACCGATCATAAAATCTTATTTTGTCATCCCTGTGTCCTTCAAAATCTTATTTATTGTACTTTCTACTCTCTTCTTTGACTATTTTTCTTCTTGGATAGACTTTTTGGAGTTGAAGTTCTCCTCAAAAGTCCCAAATCTATTGCTGTGAATATCCAACTTGCTCTTAAGCAATCTGCTCACATACTCTTCTGCTTCAATTTTAGAAATTTCATAGCCAAGAGGGTCTATGAACTCTACTCTAGGTTCTATTGCTTCAATGTATGTAAAGTCAGTATCAAGCATAAAACATATCTCATTCTTATAGTTTTAAACTAATGACTGGGGAATCCTTGATCTATTTTTCATCAAATTCTAAAATGTCTTTATTACCAACACTGGACTCTCATTGACTTTGTCAATAAGATGTCTCATGTACACTTTGTTTATCCTTTCCATTGTGGTCTTACCATCATTCCAATCATCACCAATAGTGCAAGGGACTCTTCTTAACAAATGGAAAAACATATAAGTGATCAATGATGAGAATTTGAACTGGGAGTTCTTAGTCTTCTTTATCTTCTCCAAGTTCTCAAATAACTAAATTCTCAAAATCTCACACATGTCAACTTGAAATTTATCAACACACATTAAGTAAGCTACATGTATCATTCTAGCTTCCATGTCATCTTCTCTTAAATTAGCACAAAATTTAGTTGTAAGGATTTTGCACAAATACCTAACATCATCCTATTGTATCTCACTAATCACTATACCTCTGCCACTGTAAGATGATTTAGTGTTGTCTAATACAGTTTTTCTCATGTTCTTCTCATTCAAAGGTATAACTCCAGATTTAGACAAACTGATTACTTCATGAATAAGGTCAACATTAATGTCTATCACTCAGCCATCTAACCAAAACTTTCCATTATGAATTTTCCTCAGAATTATCTTAGTGCATTCTTCATCATCAAATTCATACTGTAAAGAATACTTTATGATTTCATTATCCTTCAAATTCTCAAACCCTACTGTCAATGACATATCCTGATTGTAATTTTTCTCATACTCTTTGATAAAATCACTATCACTGAGGGTTTCAAGTTTACATCCCAAATAACTTCTATCATTCTCTAAATGTAGAACTTCATCTGGTATGGACAATAAACCTAATTTAGGGTCTACTTCCAAGGGTTCTATTGGTTCCCTTTTGATCTTAGGTCAGTTCTTATCTCTTACATTGTGAATTAATGAAACATCCATATCTTTTGTAAATTCTCTAACTGATTTAATCACTTCTCCTTAGATCTCATTCACACTTGTATTCTCCTTAATGATCAAATAATACCAATCATAACCTTTTAACCTTTCAATCTCACAAAATTGTGACATCGCATTCAATTCCTTTGCCGCTTCTTTCCAAAAAGATGTTCTTGCTTACCTACAAAACTTAAAACTTCTTGTGATCTTGCATAACATCATATTATCTTATGCACTCTTAACCATAGCATCAATACATCATATACTACCTTGCATTAACTGTGCAAGGCTCAATTCATCCTATACTAACTTCTACACTATCCTATGTTCCTATTCTACTGTAATTTTCATGAATTAAGTACTTTGAGATGGGTTAGGTAGAGATTCACTCTTACTATTAGATACTTCACCTTTCTGATTACCTTCAATGTTGAATGTGTCTCCTTGATTTGTGGCTTTAACAAACTTCACTTCTTATGAATTACTATAGCATCCTCTTTGACTGTTTCTAGCATTTTCATTTTTCCTTGCATGACTTCTAGGGTTAGGGTTTCTCATGTTTTTATCCTTCAAAACCTTTTTGTATGACCAATCATGTTACATATTTGACAAACTAATCCATTATTTCCATATCTCGGTCCTGACTAATTGATTTGTGATCTACAATTCCTGGCAATGTGTCCAACCTTGTTGCATCTATAACATATTATTCCATTTCTCCTATTCATATCTTCAGTAGGTCTCTTATCTGCATGGTTAGTATCTCTAAACATTCTACTATTTTATTATTCTCATTAAATTTAGGCTTCCTACATTCAATAGCTCTATGTCCAAAACCATGACAATTATAACAATATCTATTAAGAGGTTTAAATTGCTTACTTGTACAATCTTTCTTCATATGACCAAAAGTATTACATGTAAAACATCTACCTTTAAGTTCTCTTTGCGTACCTTTAGGTGATTCTTCTTGCTTAGGTGGTTTTTCTTCTTTAGGTGTATCTTTAGATTTGTCAACTTCATCATATTTCTTTTCTTCTATATTTTTAGAAACTTCTAGATCTAGTTCCTTTCTTTCTTCACTCACTTAAGATGAGTTAAATCCAAGACCACTTTTATCATAGAATGGTTTTTGATAAGACATTTGTTCATCAATCTTCTCACTAGCAGAATATAGTCTCTCAAGTTGTTGCTTAGACTGAGTCAGTTCACCTTTCACAATAGTATTGTACTTATCAAGTTTAGCATAGTGCAATTTGGTTTTCTCAAGTTCAAATGTCACTTTACAAAGTTTAGATTTTAGATCTTCATTCTCATATTTCAGGCTTTCATCCTCAAATTTCAGATTTTCTTCATTCTTGCTATTTCCATCTTTCAAACTTAACTTCAGATTTACTATCTTTAGTTCATGTTTAAGGATCTCATTTTCTTTTTCCAAATTATCATCACAATCTTCAATTTGAATTGTAAATGCCTTTTCTGATTTCAAATCTTCCAACTTATTTTTTAGTTTCTCAATGAGGTTCTTTGAATCATCATATTTTCCTTTCAGAGTATCTCTTTCATTAATAAGTATATCAATATGTTCAAGAGCTTCTTCAAGATTTTTACGTAGTTGATCCATATCCATAGAGATCTTACTCAAGCTACTAGGCTTTCCCTGAATGATTCTTTTTTGAGTAACTAAGCTCTGATACCAATTGTTAGAAATAGGGAATGCTGAGAGGGGGGGTGAATCAATATTCTACAAAATTTTACTTTCACCCAATTATGGATCTAAAGATTATCTTAATACATGCATAACATAGTAAACTAAAGAGCATGCATAGCAATAAAGCAAATGAACTCATAACACATTATTTGTTCTTGAGGAAACCCTAGCCAAGGGAAAACCCTAGTGGGGATGGTACCCCCAAAGATCCACTAATCAAAAGTATCCTATTAAGGATGTTGACCCTATTAGGAGCCTATTACATGCATATAGTGTCTCAGTCCTAATTAAGGGACTTTAGGCTTTGTTAGAAGCCTCAACCTTGCTAAGAGTTGGTAGTACAAAATATGATTACTAGATGAGCCCACTACCCAAACAAGTAATGTACAATTTACTAATTACAAAATAGGGAAAGGTACATAACATTATGTTTCTTTCTTTTCTTTCACAACTTCTCATCAATACCTTTTTCTTATATGTTTGCTATATCATATATATCATTACAATTCTTACTTCTACTCTGCATTCCAAAATGCCTTACATTTATACAAGTTATTAGGATTAATAACTCTTGCAGTCAGCTTTACAAAAGCTTATTACAAAATAAATATTTACCCAAGGTTTAACATCTAGGATGTCATCCCTTTATATTATTAAGACATTATTTTGATAAACAAAATAATCCTTTAACTCTTTACCAGTTCTATCTTCATATTCTATCTTATCGGCTTAACACTATCTTTGGTAAAACTATCATAACTTCTTTCATACATGTCATACTGACTTGTGCTCTTAGGTGAGTCTTCAATAGTTACTATAGTATCTATGTTCAAGTGCGCAAGCATTGAACTTACTCCAATTGACATCGCTAATCAAAAATATCTTTGGGTACATTGGAAAAATATGGTTTCATACTTAGATAATTTTTGTTTGTGCTCTGTTATACTTGTTCTTTGTCATATGTGATCTTCACATAGATCATATGTTGCCATAATGACAACATCAAAATATCTAACTCAGCCAAACTACCAATAGTTTTCTCGTCCCTATACTGAGTTTATTGGAAATTCTGCAACAAGATCTAGAACAAAAACACAAAGATGGAGAAAACACAGAAATATTTTTCTTTTCTGATCTAGGTCAACCTTGACCCAAATATGGGGGCATAATCATGCCCCTTTATGTTGACCTTGACCTACACTACTTTGATGAGAATTATGTTTGCAGATCCCAAAACTTTGGTGAAAAGGGTATCTAAATATGTTTTGTAATTCACTATTTCACACCTGTACCTACAAGAAAATTAGTTTTTTTGTTTGGATGAGGGGTTTTCCTTGGTCATGTTAGGAATGGGAACACTAAGCTAAAGGGTGAATCAATGTTTTATATATTATTACTTTTTTTGATCTCTTGAAACTTCACTTAATTGCTTAAGTACAGAATTAAATATTAATGTAAGTGAGATAAGAAACCATAACACATAATAGAAAATATGATTATGGGGAAACCCAAATAGGTAAAAATCCCAGTAGGAATTGACACCCACTAGGAACTACACTTGTGTATTATGATCACTGTTAGAAGATCTCTCAACCCTAGTAGGAGTTGATCTTTACAATGCTTTTAGTATAGTGACTTGGTCAAGAGTTAGACCCTATTAGGAGTCTTTTACAATAACCATGTTAGGGGTGGGGACACACTATCCTAGAGCTATCTTAGATACACACTATATCTACAAGGTGAACTATGGTTGTGACATTTCTTGTCTGATCAGTTCATTTTGTCCACTAATACTTTATCCTCTTGTAAAGCTCTACAACATTCTAAATTCTCTTCACATACTTCAACTTTTCTTCTATCAACTCTATTTCTCATGCCATGCTTAATTATAAATGCACATGTCTTATTTATATGCGTAAATAAAATTATTGACTAGGTCAGTCCTTTAACCTATTACATACAATACTTCCAAAATGATTTGGCTCAAGCATGTTTACATATAATGTTATTAACATTTCTATAACCTAAATACAATAGGTGCATATCCTTTACAAAACAATATTATAAGCACTAATCAAAATAACAACAATCAACTCCATGCTCTATTATGTTCTGCCGCTCATTATCTGTGTCACTTCATCTCACTGTTACTTCTTCATACTAACTCATATCATCATGTGCTCTTAGAATTAGAATGAATACATACTCAGAATCTTATCTTCAAGGGTTCATTCCATAACTCATTCATACACATGTGCACTGATGCTTTGTTCATCTGATGTTGTGCTAACTATCTTGTCTTCCATACTTAGCCATATTTCTAATCTTCTAAGTTATGCGCTAACTCCAAAACTTGATATGACTTTGTTGCAATAATGAAAACACTAAATCATAGTCATATATAATAGTATAGTCAACTTTCCAACAATCTTTTCCTTTTTTATTAATTTCAACAAAGGAATATGGTGAAGTTACTAACTATATCCTTATACAAAAATTTCTAGCATAAACTCTATCTTATATCTCCCTTCTACTATATACTATACTCCCCCTTTGACATTAATGAAAAAGGTTCTCAAATAAGTGTATCTACAATTACTTACTCAGTTAGGACATCTAGATATGCAATCTTCAAGTTCTGGATCTCTTTCTGCCAAAATGTCATTAGTGCATTTACTATTTGAAGATGGGTGCACAATGCATAAGTCAACTTCTCCATCTTCACCAAATTTTAACTTAGACCTTGATCATATGTCACCGTATTGGCATCGATCTCCTTGATATTCTTATTTAGTACAACTAAGGAGGGCACAAGTGCATGTCTTAATTGTGCTTTCCTTGTCCTTATCTTGGCCATTTCTTGCTCAGCCTTACCAATTTTGTCTAACTGACCCTGATAGACATTATTGCACATGTTTATATCTAAGGAGGGATCTAGCACTGAATTCCTTACTACATCTATCATGGCTTCTACTTCCTAAATCTTCTTAGAAGGATCTCTAGTTAGTTTTTCCTTATCCATACTGTCAGCTATTATTTTCCTTCCTTTAGCTACTATTTCCTTGAACAAGGCTTGAATAATTTTTAGAGAGTTAAGGTCAAGTGTGGAGTTACATATCAGTTCACTTAGCCTCTTCTTTAAGTACTTTTCTTCTACTAATTTGGTTGTTGATTCTTCTAGGCTAGAGAAGTTTTCCTTGAAGCTTGTCAGGATGGTATTGAAATCATCCATAGAATGTACTTTGGTTACCTTCTTCTCTTCTCGCAATAAACTATTCAGGGTATTGATTAACTCAAAAAACAATGGATTTCTCATCACTTGTTTCTCCTTGGCCTTCTCCATTGCAAGAACACTGATCTTGATCAGGTCTTCTTCTCCCCATGAGTCTAGGCTAGTTATGTCAGGAGTCAAACTTGACAACAATGACATTGAGAGCTTGGGATTGAAAAGTGTACTATCTATCATTTTAGTCTTAACCTTCAAAGACATTCCAAAAGATGGCTCCTCTTTATGTTCATCTATCTTTTCTTCTTCTTTATCCTCTTCTTCTTCTTTTTTCTCCTCTTCTTCTTGTGTTGTTAGATCCTCAATCTGAACTTATTCTTCCTGCATAGAAGAATTATCACCGCATAGTAATTCAACCTCTTCTGTACTTACAAAGGCTTCCTCAAATTTTTCTAAGTCTTTTTCAGTGGCCACCATTGATATATCAAAATTATCAATCATTATTTTGTCATCTTTTTGTGTTTCGAGCATGGGCGCAGACTTTACTACATCATCAGACATTGTCACTATGGGTGCTAAATCTCATGGACCTCTTGTAGGTACATTAGTGACCTCTATTTTTATTCCTTTCTTAGATGGACCTTGGGTTGCAAGCATAGTGGAAGGGTACATGTGTCTATGTAGGAATACCTTTTCAAAGGCTTTTTATGTATCCTTTGCTACCAATTCATAATCTTTGTTCATGATTTGTAGAGTTCTTAGCTTTTTTCTTAGGTACAGTTTCACCAAATCCAACAATAGTGTTTTCTCTTTAATTTAACATATAGGGAGACTTTCATTCAATATCAATTCCCTTATTCTTTAGTCTTCTTCTATAGCCCGTCTCTTCAAAAACTCTAAGATGTTCCATACACTATTTAGAATAACAGTCTTAAGTTCCAAGATAGTCTTCTTGAACTTAATCATATTCCTTATGATCATACCATGGATCTCAGACTTATCAATCTCATGGTACTTATCATATAAATTTTCAATTTTGTCCAACCTTCCTTCATCTACAATTCTAGTTCTCGATATTTCAAGACTTGGAATGAATCCTAACTCAAGAGGTGCTTGAGATTCTCTACCTTGGCTTCTAGTGGATCTAGCTGATAGATGGCTTTTTATAATATGATTTTTCCTCTTAGGTACCTTTCTTGTCTTAGGGGATACTTTAGTTTACTCCAAATCAATTGTACTTGTGGGTGCAAGAGTCATATCATCTGTCTTACTCTTTTTTTCCTTGGGATCATTTGTTTTCACAAGTTTTACTTTCTTCTCCTTAGGGTCATCTATTTTCTCAATTTTGGTTTCAATAGTGGATGTGCTCTCAATATGCATAGCTATCTTGGCTTCTCTAGCTTTATCTAGGTCAGCTTGAGTGACACCATGAATTTTTAATATCTCAAAGGTAACTCTAGATGCTTTCCTCTTGGTCGATGCACTCTTTAGGACTGCATCTACTTGCCTTCTCTTCTCCTCATATGTTCCCCATCTTGGCTCATTGGGATCCTTTGGTGCTATAAGGAGGACTTGTGCATATGCCTCTAGCATGTGTTCCTCCACTTCATAGCCAAGTGGATGAATCCACTTAGTTCTAGGTTCCACTACTTCCATGCATGTAATGTCTATCTCAACCATAAAGCAAATACTATCCTTATACTTCTCAACTATTCTCTCAGGTATCCTATACCTCATCTACATCTTTATTCTAAATTTTTTTATCTCCAACTCCATATAATATTTTAAGGTACTCTCAGTTGATGCCTTAAGTGATATTTGTGGTATTGTAGGTAGGTTCTTATCAAGGTACATAAGTATGAAACTTTTAAAACTATATGAAAGTACATATAGATTATTAGTGACCCAAACCTGAATATCTTTCTCTTGTCATGTTTTATGGACCTTAAGTTGTCCATCAAATGTGCACACAAGATCTCACACAAGTTGAATTCACCATTTTCTTTTACAATTATGATGGCTGCTATAATAGTGGCTTTGGACACACTATTGACTCTGTTAGCATGCTGAAACCTATAACCAAGAATCATTGCGATTAACTTGATGTCTATTTCCTCAATTGGCTCTACTATCATTTCGTGCTTGTCACTGTGAGACTTACAAGCCTGCTCAACTAGTTTCCTAACATCCTTTCCTATAAGAAGAATGGTGCTTGTCTTTGATAGTCCTATCATCTCATAAATGAGATTAGTGGTGATGCAAACTGGAACTTCACCTATCCAAAATAGATCATCATGTATCCTTCTCAACAAGATCTTAATCCATTTGGATTCATAAAATTCATATATTGTAGCATACTCAATGATTAGGTGATTTTCAAGGTGCACAAACTCATCCATGAATGTATTATCAGGATTCATCATTGTATCTAGGTGCAACCTTATTCTATCCAAACCAACTGGTTCCTTCTTGCAATATATGTATGCTCGTATGTCATCTACATGCATAACACCCATTGGGATCCTAGAGAAGGCTCATTCTAAATCATCTAGGGTAGACTTGAATGGATGCTTCTTAAATACATATCTTTTCCTTTCGGCAACATTGAAAACAATTGGTGTAGCCATAACTTACTTGTTCTAATACTTCAAAGAGGTTTTCAAGGGTTTCTTGATCATCACGTCTAAACTAGGGCTTGCAACAATATATCTTCCTTCTTCATTGAATAGTTCAAATACTAGAACTCTTGTGATCTCCAAATGCTCAATCTTGATTGCAAATGTGTGATCAATAAATATTCGGTGACTATAAAGTAATTTCTTGTCATTAATGCTTGTCATGTAAACACAAAATGCAACTAAGAATTTTGTTCTTTGTCTCTGTTATCAACTAGGTAGTGCACTCTTGCATACTACATCACCTATTCTCCATATAGTTATATCCAAAGGCACATACTCTAAGGGTGACTATACCATCCGCACAGGGGTCTAGAGCTAATCTAGCTCCCCCTATGACCATGAAGGTCATTAAACCATAAATAGGAGGTGCATCCATTGTGGATGCATCCTCAACTATTTAACCAACATTATCTGACTTTTCTTCTTTCCAAATAAAACTCACATCTTATGTAGCTTTCAAAAACTTAAATTCTCCTGCTTCATCCAATATCGATCCTTAGAACATTTTAGGGCTTTCCTATCTTTGCACTTTTGATCTATAGAATCTTGAGATATGTCTAGCCTTGTTGCATGAGTGAAAAATGACTGGAGGCCTTATATTCTTTGGTGTATTGATGTGAGTTACCAATTTGCGATGTCTAGTTGAATGACCATTATAATTACATATCTGACATGTAATGTTTTGAGGAATTCTTACATTTTGTTGTGGGTGACTTCTCTGATTTTGTTGATTCTAATTTCTTTTATTTGATCTACAATTCATAGCTCTATGACCAAACTTATTGCATGAATAAAAATAACCATTGAAAGGTCTTACCTCATTACAATCTCTTGCTATATGTCCATGCTTGTTACAGGCATAACAAGTTTTTTTTATAGGCTTTCACTCATCTTTAGATGGTTTTGCTTAAGCTTCAGTATGATCATCATTCTTCTTGACTTCTATAGGAAATTTTATTCTATCTCACATAGCATCAATCTGAACTTGGGCTTCATTGAATCCAATACCAGTGGTATCTCCTTTTAGCTTTTGAGCATACAATTGTGACTCTATTAAATAATTTCTTGTGTGTAACTTGTCTATATGATTCTTTGTTTCAGTCAATTCAGATTCCATCTGCTTCTTGATGTTTTCTAACTCCAAGATTTTCATGTTTTCTTGTCTTAGTTCTCCATCCAACTACTCATTTTCATTGACCTATTCTGCATAGGCTTCTTGATTGTTACATATCTTTTCATCTAGCTCTTCAATATGATCCTTCAGAGATGTGTTTTCTTTATTCAGCTTTTTGATCATTATTCCTAAGTCACATGTACAACAATCTTTCAAATCCTTTTTTAATTTCTTGATGATTACTTGAGAACCACTAACCTTTTCTTTTAGTTCTTCAATTTCTTTCTTATATCTATCAAGGTCTTCAAGAGATTCTTCAAGATTTTTCTTCAAATGTTTCACTTCTTCCAAACCCATGATCTCCTCAAGTGGTTAAACTTGTCTTCATTTAATTGCTTAAGTACATAAATGAATATCAATGTAAGTGTGATAAGAGACCATAACACATAACACCAAATATGATTACAGGGAAACCCAAATAGGTAAAAACCCCAAAGGGAATTGACACCCACTAAGAACTACACTAGTGTATTATGATCCCGGTTAGAAGATCTTGCAACCCTGTTAGGAGTTGATCTTTACAATGCTTTTACTAAAGTGACCTAGTCAAGGGTTGGACCCTATTAGGATTCTTTTATAATAACCCTGTTAGGGGTGCAAATACACTTTCCTATAGCTCACTACTCAAGTGGTGAAGGATACAACCTTCTGGATCTCAGATACACACTATATCTACAAGGTCAACTATTGTTGTGACACTGCTTGTCTGGTCAGGTCCTTTTGTGCCCTAATGCTTTAGCCTCTTGTAAATCTCTAAAACTTTCTAACTTCTCTTTTCATACTTCTTCTCTACTACTATAAACTCTATATCTCATGCCATGCTTAATTACAAGAGCGCATGTCTTATTTATATGCAGAAATAAAATTATTCACTAGGTTAGCCCTTTAACCTATTACATACAATGCTTCCAAAATAAATTGGCTCAAGTGTGTTTGCATACAATATTGTTAACATTTATATAACCTAAATACAATAGGTACATAGCCTTTACAAAAAAATATTATAAGCACTAATCAAAATAACAATAGTTGGCACCATGCTCTATTCTATTTTTCCGCTCACTATCTTGGTCACGTTATCTGACTATAACTTCTTCATACTGACTCATATCATCATGTGCTCTTAGACTTAGCATGAATACATACTTAGAAGATCATCTTCAAGGGAAAATTCCATAACTCTTGCATACACATGTGTGTTGATGCTCTATTGTTTTGGTGCTCTTCTAACTATCATGTCTTCCATACTTAGCCATATTTCTAATATTCTAAGTTATGCACTGACTCCATAACTTCATATGAATTTGTTTCCATAATGAAAAAACTAAATCATAGTCATATACAATAGTATAGTCAACTTGCCAACAAGTCAAACCCTAGTTTTGGAATTAAGCTTGAAATAGAATTGAAATTGTAGTAATAAACAAAGTAAATAGAACAATTCACCTTGCTTATGTTGAAACCCTTGTGGTGGATTTGAATCCTTGAATCTAAAAGTATGGATTCTCCAAATGGATGTAGAATTTTAGGATGTAGGATGTCTCAAATAAATTATCTTTAGACCTTCTATTAGGAATGGGAACATTGAGAGGGGGGGTGAATCGATGTTCACTACAATTAATCTTTTTCTTAACTCTTGAAACTTAACTGGAATGCTTAAGTACTAAAATAAATCTTAACATAAACAAGAAACATGAACTCAACACATAACACCAATATGATTATGGGGAAACCCAAATAGGTAAAAACCAATGTGGTAATTTACACCCACTAAGAACTGTACTAGTGTCTTGTGATCTGTTGGTGGTATTTTCAAGTTTTGATGTTCTCCTTTCTAAATCTAGATTTGCCACCCATTTCAAATTTTTCCTATGCATTAGGTGTTTGAAATTTAGTTAATTTTTCCCTCATTAAGTTTGAAAACCCTCACTTTAGGTTTCTTTCCTTGGTAGGTTTTTAATTTTTCATAAAACCCTTGTGTTGGCCTATTTTTATGTTTGATCATTACTTTTTGGTCACTTAAGTGGTTAGCCATGCACGTGGTTTTTTATCTCAGTGTTCACTGAATCGGGAAATCTCATGGCATGTCTTTAAGTTATTTGGTGAATTAGTGAATGAGTTGGAATTTCATTAAGTGTTTCCTTCAGTCACGAGGTCTCCAAGTACTCAGCGGTTATCAACAAGATTTGCGTGATTTGGTGAATGTGATGTCTCTCGTTCACATAATATCTAGCGGTCTCTTGTAAACACTCAGCAACCTAGCATTCTGTGTGTTCGCTTATTCTCAAAATCATGTGGTTAATTCTTCTAGCATCTGGTGATCCAGTGAACACCATTGATTTTTTGAAGATCAACGGATGTGTTTTGATCTCATAATACATTGGGTCCTACATGTTTTGACTTGGTGATTGGGCAACTGAGCAGTTGTGTTATTATCCTCTAAATCTAGCAGCTTTGACAATTTGATGTAATAAATTTGGAAGAGGTAAGGTTCTCTATGTTCACTTATTCTTTGAATGAGTTAGTAAAGCTTTAAATAATCTAGCGATTTAGTGAATCACGTGGTCGCAAGTTCTCTTAAAAGAAAGGTAAAGGCTAGAAGTATTTGGTGAATGGGAAAATTAAAGGATTAGTAGATTATGAAACCTTCAGTCACTTAATTGTGTAATGAAATAATCAATGATTGAAGTATTGGGAGATTTAGTGAATTCTTTGTTTGCTAAGTCTTGTAATCAAATGATTAAAGTTCATACATTTCAGTGAATTGGCAATAGCCGTTGATTAGTGTCAAGATCAACAGTTGATCCAGAATCTTAGTATGTAAGTGGTGGTTAAGGAAAGATTCAGTGCTTTAGAGAGTAATCTATTCACCAGTTCTCTAAATGTACATGTGGTTAAGTATTTCATTTAACAAATACATGATCTCTTTAGTCACTAAGTCTCCAAGAAAGGTGACAGTTAGTCGAGACATTAAGAGAATGGGAGATAGTTGTTGTTGCTAGTTCTCCAAATGATGACTGCAATCAAATGCTTGCCCGTGGTTTCCTTGTTCGCTAGGTCACTAAATCAGGGATGAGTTAAGAGATACATTTTGAGAACCTTTGAATCCTTCAGTCAATAGTTCTCGTAAAAGGGCCCAACCAGAGAGAATAATAAAGAAACAAGTAGAGACCATTGCTAAGTGGATAAAGTATGTAGAAAAGTTGGATGAAAAGGTAATCGGCCATCCAATCAGAATCAAAGGAGGGTTTTACATGATGTAAACAAAATTTCTAAGTACAGAGTCGTAATCATTGTCTTTTTGCCCTGATTTTGAGTTTTGATTTACCTATCAACATCCAAGTATCGGCTACCTCTAATTTGAAAATTGATGATATGTGGAATTAAATGTGGAGCAATTAAGGATAGATTTACAGTGATTGTGGTAGTTGTGCATATTTGATCTACATCAATAAGTAAGCTCAATTCATTTTTTTTGTGTTCAAAGTCATTTGGAGAGAATTACGTTTGCTAAGAAGTAGCTTTTGAAGACCAAGAGAAATCAAGTTTGCAGAATCAAGAATAGTTATCAAGAAAGAATGAGTATACTAGAATTGAGCATGGCTTCATCCAGTAGTGAGGCTAAATCCAAGGGTGGTGAGGACAAGAGTAAGCCCAATTACTTAGATGAATTCATGAAGTTGTTGACTGGTTCTAGCCAGAATAAGAGAGCTCCAGATGATGTTTTTGAGGATTTTTTGGGCCAATGCAAAGATCCCATCACACCAAATTTCTCAGGTTATAGCCCCTTTAACTACTTTTATGGCAATACAATTAAGCATGTACATGTATGCAATGCATGGAATCTAGGTTTAGGGAAGTTGGTTGTCCCTAATGTCTTCTTAGATGTAGACCTAATTGTTGCTTTAGTCAAGTGCTATGATCCCATTTCTAAAACAATTAGGAAACAAGACTAGTCACCCTTAGTTACTCTTGATAGGGATTCCTTTATGAAAGCTTTTGGTTTGTACACATCTTCCTCTACTGAAATTAATTTGAGCGAGGAAAAGGAGAGGTACAAAAGTAATATAGGGTTAGTGAAGGACTAGATGGTGAGGCACATCCCAAAAAAGGATAAATATATAGCTCCCCTCTTAGCTAGCATGAATGTTTCTTACCAGTTCAAATCCCTCTAGCATTACATGAGGTAGACTTGCTACGGTTTGTGTAGAGTTTTGGGAATAGATGGGGATGCAGATTTCTTGCCAGCTATTCTATTAATGATAATATTAGACATCTAGAATTCCCTAGTAAACATAGATTATGACTAAATCTAGTATGTAATTGATAGGATGCATGAAGGGTTGATGGCTATCAAAGAAAGCAAAAGTCCCATTAAGTTCTTGCATTATTCTATCTTGATGCATTTAATTCTATTCTTCAATATCAACAATTTTGATTTGAAAATGTTGAAGTCAAGGTTCACTTTCCAAGATTAGCATAATCCAATGCAATTATGGGTTAGATTATGGAATTCTACTTCCAATGAAGGGGATTTTTTTGTTCTTGAGAACATTTTTTTTCCTATTATAAAGATGGTTGGCTTAAATGTGACAAGGTTACCGACAAAAATGTTCAAACTCTTTAGACCAATCTAGTTTGAAAAAAATTGGGAGGGAAACCATAATTGGGGTGATCTCTACTTGGGAGAAAATTCCAAAATTATCAGGGTTTATGGTTGTCCCCAACCACCACATCTATAACCAAAATTTGTGCCACCTAGATTTGCTTCCTTAGAATGTGTTTGGCAGTTGATGTGCATAGATAGAGAACTTCTAGCCCCTCATAGGAAAGGTACCTTCACACCTAGGCAGTTCAAGATTGGTGATTTCCTAGTTGGTAAGAAGGCATTCCGACAAATTACAACATGGCTAAACCAATTCAAGATGGTATCTAGTGCCTGTAGACATGTGGACCCTAAGGGTATCATTAGGACTGCAAGATTGACATATATTCCAAATATTGGTGTGATTAAGGAACATGAAGGCCTAGATGAGGAAGATGTAATCAGAAATATTATAGAGAAGGATGAAGTCACTAAGAGATGGAATAGGTTCTTCGATTTGAAAGATTTGTCTAAACAGGTGAAAGCAACCCAAATTTCTTTTGATGGCTTATTCCCTGACCTTCCTTATTTGAAGATAATTGATAGGATGATAGAGATGTATGACACTCTATCAAGTCAATTGGAAATATTGATTGATCAAAAGTAGCCAAAGAAGAAAGATTACTCATCCGCTAATTATGAGGAGTTTTCTAATGAATCCCAAGAAGGAAATAGACCACCAAAAGTTGGTGATTTACAAGTTGTTGATCCTGTTCAAGACCAGCCAGAGGCAGAGAATCTCCCAGAGCCACCATTGAAGAAGAAAAGGCTTGAGCAGGAGAGCCTTCAAAGAAGGACAAACAAAAGAAAGGGATTGATAAACCATCTACTATTGTACCAAGTGATCAAGCCTATCATCACCAATTAAGGAAAGAAATTAGGGCCAACAAGATGGTGGCCACTGATGAGGAAAATAAAGAGTAGTCCTTATGGCTGGAGCAAGATATTAGACAGGTGTATCAAGAGGAGTTCTTGAGTGATGATCAATTCATTAAAAGTGATGAATTCAAAAGTTTTCTTATTTGGAGTAAATATGAAGAAGTGAAGAAAGCTCTACTTGAAGGTATGGAGCCAACTGTAGAAACCTTGAGAGCTTTACCCTCATATGACCCCAGCCTTGATACTCTAATAGTGGATGAAGCTAGAGAATTGGTCAGAGCAAGTGGGATGCTATTACCTCTAGGGTGGGATTTGAATTTTGCATTTATCATAGATCAAATAAGGAAGCAACCATAGGGTAGTCTATCCTATGAAGGTCATATTGGGGATATGATCAAAGGAAGTGGCTATGATCCTAAGAACTAGGCTATTGCAATGTGGTCCCTAGCCCCTAAAACTCAAAAGCCATCTTTATTAGGTATAGAGGATAAGATGGAAGGGAATAAGATTATATGGACTGTGCAAAATACAATTGATCTTGAGGTATCTAAGGGGGTGACCCATTGGGCTAACCTAAATGAAGCAAAAATAGTTCAACTATCTAAGAGGTATGCAAAGCTATTTGAGAGTCCAAATATGGTGGCTAAGGATAGGGATTTGAAAATGATGAAGATAAAACAACTAGTAGATGAGTTGGCAGAGTTGCAAGTCAGGCTTGAAGAAGCCTCGAAGGTAGTTCCTCCCCTTCCTATGCAAGTTGAGGTTCCTATTCAGTCAGATGTAGAAGTGCTTGACAAACTTGCTGAGGATTTGGAAAAGGTAAAATTGGATGCATCCCTAGATATTATAGCAAGAATTGTGCAATATAGGTAGGGTAAGATAAAGGAAAAAATGGAATCAGTCCATAAGTCAGTCAGCTTATTACATCAGACTAATGAAAAGGTGAATGAGTATCTAGTCACCTTGGAGCCACTTTTCGGTACATGGTTAGGAAGGAGTGCATTATTTGATAAACTTGATGATTTGCAAGAATATAGGCTAGATGTTCCTAAAGTAGTAAGTGAGGTTTTTGAGAAGATTGGCTTAATAAGTGTTGTCTCAAATTTTTCAAAGGAAAGTCAAACCAAGTAAATGCCAAGCTGGCCATGTTTGATAAAGATTATAGAAAATATTTTCCTCTGATTGATGATGACAATGGAAATGTGGTTAAGTTGGAAGAATGGAAGCTATCAATGGATTATTTGGTGATTAAATAGGATTCCTTCCTAAAGGATGACAAGGCTTTAGACCTAGATAGATGTAATAATATCATTGATAGTCTTTTCAAGATTGAGAATGATTGCATACGGTTTGCAGCAAAAGCCAAAAATATAACTGATTCTACATGGGAGTAGTAGATCAAATCACTATGGGAGCTACAGATTTACAACTGGCCATTTGATGATGATGTAGCAACATGGGAAATTTTCATAAAAAAGAAGAAGAAGAAGAAGCCAGCTACTCAGATAACAGAAGAGGAAGAAGAGTAGAGCACATGGCACCTAATCTAGAATTCGAGGGAGAGCATGTGTCAAATAGAGGATGATGTAAGTTAGCCTGTAATGGCAGTCATCATTCATGCAACAAATTTAGCAACTGCTCTGAAATATCCTTAGACAAAGGTGCCACCTACGAAGTTGTTAAGAAATAGATAATGACAATTTGTTGTCATCATTAAATATTTTTCTGTTTGCATTTTTGTTTCTAGTGAAAGATCTTTTCATAGCCATCCGAAGCTTGTTGCATCCTCTCAAGGATTCCAAGATGGCTAATTATTATATATAGCTTGTTTGTGCTATTCTGTAGGGGGATACAAATTCTGTAAAGATGGTTTTGAATATAGAGCTTTATTTTCAGCTAAGTTTAAGACTGTACTAAACCTTTTTGAAATATTAATACAAAATACTGGAGCTACATTCTTATCATTTGTTGTCTTCATATCTGGATGTTTTGATTCTCTTATGCATTTAATTACAAGGTTTTTTAATGCATTGTTTACTAGGTAAATATAGGGGTTGAGCTTAAGTATCTTTCAAGGAAAGAGTAAACCTTAGGGGACATCTATGAGAATTAATTGTCTAAGTATGAATTTGATGGCAGACATGGGAATTGAAAGAGTGAAATGTCAGGCATTTCATTTTGGTTTCTAGTATACTTGTTTTGGTATGATTCAGTGGATGTAGGGTTTGAATCTGATGCCCAATAAATAAGGCACTGGTTTAAACTGTATTTACATTTGTATCACCAAGAAATACAAATAACTGATCAATTTTACTTTTATTGCATAGTTTTATCTAAATTCATTCTATGATAAATTCATGGATGTATATTGTAATGCTTTACAAAAGTACTAAATGAGGTTAACCTTCCTTGAGTTTAACTCTTAAAAAGAAGAAGGATGAATGTCCTTAAACCACTGTTCCATGTTGTTGCTCTCCTAATTTCCATCATAGTGTTATGTATCGGGATCATTTGGGCCATACTAAGAGTTATAATGTCTTTTTGAGTTAATTTTGAAAGGGACAACATAGCAGTGAAGGAGCTAATTCTCAATTCAAAGCTCATTCAAACAGTGAGTTTTTATAGGTAAACCTGCCTAATTTTTTACACTCAAAGTGAAGAAGGTTATTCAAGCTTAGTACCTTAGTGCTTGCATTTTGTTAGATGCATCTATTGGGACTACAAGAGTTTATGAATTTTTAATCATCTGTAGATTTGAGCACTAACAAAATTGGCGACTCTACTAGGGAGCTTTGAATAAAAGCTTGCAATATGTTTGTGAAAACACTGTCTATTGTACTTTTATAGACTAGCATAAATAATTTGATTCCCATTTGTAGTGGGTGGTGACTCTAATAATCTATGTTTACCTATCACTGGTATCTATATGTTTTGATATATTTTATGTCACATACCATGAGTCGACCAAGGTTCACTAGGTCTTACTACAAGGATCACCCAGAAGATAATCTGGGTGATGAGCTCCATACACCTAGTAGAAAGCAATGGTTCAGGAGAGGTCACGGTAATGCTAGCTCCCAAGGCCCTTCTAGAGAAAGATCTCATGCCCCACTTCCTCATGAAACTTCCTCATCTTTTGATGACCCCGAACATATCAAGAAGGTCACACAAAATATTCATTCTCAGAAAGAAGTAATCACAAAAGTCACAAAAGTAGGTTATTTCCCTATGAGAGAAACACTAGAGCAAGTAGGAGAAACTTCTTCTGCTAAAACTACTTCCCACGATTCTAAAAAGTTGAGGGAAGAGGTGATTGCTTTAAGGAAGAAAGAGTGTGAGCAACTGGTAGATATTGCTAATAGAGTAAAAGTGAGGGAACAACAAATCTATGAATTTCTCATGAAGAGGCAAGAACTTATCATCAAAACTAGGAAAAATTAACCTCAAGCTAGGGATCTAAACCAAGATGTTCAAGGTTTAGACAAGGAATTGTTTGGTGATATGGAGGTTTTGAGGAAAAAGGCTCAGGATATCAAATCTAAACAAAGTGAATTTGACAGGACAGGCCATGTTCTCAGACAATTGCATCCCTCTGAAATCTAGAGGAATGAGGATATTAAAAATGCCTCAAAATAAATCCCTAATAAGGGAAAACAAAAGGTAGTGGGTGTGAATATAAATGAGCCCAAGAAAATTGTGGTTGTTCCTAGTGTTCCCTCCCAAACAAGCATTGATTTGGAGAAGGCTAGAAAGGCCAAGGAAGATTTGGCTATTCAACTTGAGAAACTTGAGTTGGAAGCTTTTGCAGATGAAATGAAGTTGAAAATTTCTTTCCTACATGCTAATATGAACACATCTGCTAGTAGCTCCATCCCTGTCATTTCAGGAACAATCCCACCCTAACAATCTAGCAACTCACTTCCAAGTCCTCAAGCCTTTCACCCTGGACAAAATTTACCTAGACAAGTTCCTAATCAAATTCTCCTTGTAGTTAGTGGTACAGTGGGGACTGTACCTTGCCAAAATATTGCAGCTCCCCCCAATTCAACCAAATATCCAAAGAAGACCAGTTCATTTGGATAGGTATAGGCCTTTATTCTTTGATAGCATTTCTAATCAACCCAATGCTATCCCCAATGAAATCAGAAAGAAAATCCCATTATTTACTGGGAACAACGTCATTACATGTGAAGAGCACCTAAAGTTTTTCATAGACAAGGTTAATGACTATGAGATTGAATATGAAGATGTTATAATGAAGCTTTTTGTTCAATCATTTATTGAAGATGCCAAGGATTGGTATAGAGGTCTGCCTGAGAATAGTATTGCATCCTGGGATGAGTTTGCCAGATGTTTTAAGGAACAGTATGCAAAAGATGTGAATTCTAGCTACATGCTAAATGAGTTTAACAATATCAAGAAGCATTATAATGAGAGCATGTCAGAGTTTAATAGCTGATTCCAAAAGGCTTTGTATAAATTGTTCCAAGTATTAAGACTAGATGATGCAGTTTGTCTAACCATATACTTCAACTCTATGGATGGCAAGATGTCTTATCTTTTAAGAGATAAGAATCCTTGTACCCTTAGGGATGCTTTTAAGTTGGCCATAAATATTGAAAGAAACCAAAAGGCATCTAGCCAAATGTACAAAAGGGATGAGGGTAGACTATGGAAAGAAACCAGGCCACAACCTGCAAGGCCATCCAAAGAAGATGATAAAATGGACAAGGAAGCTGGTACTAGCAAAGACTTCCCAACAAAGTTTGACAAGGGGGAAATAAATTTTCAAGATACAAGACCACCCTATCAAAGGTAGGACAAAGCCCCTAATTTGAGAGATATGCCTTACAACATGAATTGGAAAGATGGGAGGTCTGTTCCTGATAACAATGAATCCCAAAAGGGAAGAGACACACCAAATCCCTTAAAGAACAACATAGCACATAATGTGGAAAGTACCCCTTGGTGTGTGGCTTGTAACATGCCTCACTCACCATTTTAATTTTTTGTGGCCTAGGCCTTAGGAGAAGAGGCTAATAACACATATGCAGGAGATTATGAAGAATCTAAAAAGCCTATTATTAACATGTTCACTACTGAACTAATGGGGTACCTTTTGTCCTCAGATGATGAAGCTATTTGTCTTGATGTTGATCATAAGAGGAAGATTTTCTCAGATTATGAGCAAAAAAAATTTTCTCATTCTGATCATGATGAGTTTGACCATGATAGTTATACAGATAATGTGGTAGAATCAGGATCAGATGAAAAATAGTGGAGAAAGCTCAGTGAAGAAGAGATCAAAAATTTAACTGTGGTTGCTATTACTCAAGAAAAATCCTCATACAACTTGAGGAATAGAAAGGTGGATAATGATCAAGGAGTCCCTAGATTAGTATTTGTCAAGAGTCCTCTCCAAGATAAGGATTCCCCAAAGCCCAAGGTTATAAATAGTAAGGATCAAGGGTTTATAGGTGAGAAGAAGAAAAAGGAGGAAGTCATTACTGACAAGGTGAGAAAGAAAATTGGTAGGTCAAGAGATCACCCTGATTTTTCTACTAATTCCCCTACATTTGATATGAGACATGCCTTGTCTTAGATGAAGGTCTCCATCCCTCTACTCGAAATGTTGAAAATAGAGGAGCACAAGATAGTAGCCTTGGCCTTTATAAATGCACAAAGAACTACTCCTATTTTACAAGAAGAAGGTAATTCCATGGATAAGACTATTTAAATAAATGACATCTCTAATGTATGTTTTGGAATTGTCATGACACACGAGCCCTCTTCTATCAATCCTTTCTATGTTACTTTGATTGTAAATAATCTTTTGCTAAAGAATTGTATGATTGACTCTAGTGCTACTACAATTGTAATGCCTTATCATGTAATGAAGGAATTGGGCTTACAAGTTGATACATCTAATGGAAGGTGTTATTCCATGGACAATAGGGTAGTACCTATTGTAGGGACCCTTATTGGAATTGAAGTAAAAATTGTTACATTCCTAGAGGCCACATATAAAATGGATGTGGTTATTGTTGACACAAAACCTCATTATGGCATGTTACTATCAAGACAATGGGCTACAGTAGTTGGTGGAAAATTGTGATTGGATCTATCATATGCTACTATCCCAATTAATGGAATTGAGGTAAAGTTGTACAGGGAGCCCCGTTCTTCATTTATGATTGAAGTGGTTGCTTCAGAGGATTTAAACTACTTTGTAGATATTGACATGGACAATTTCATGATTGAGGAGATAGTACCCTTGATGAAAAACACAGATCCAATTGTGGATGAGATGATACTATAGCAAGATGGGCTTTGGCAAATTTTCTTTGATGGTGGATGCTCTAAAGAAGGATCAGGAGCTATTGTTGTGTTCATTTCCCCATCAAGTATTACATTTAAGTACTCCTTTTTGCTGACCTTTGAATGTACCAATAATACTACTAAGTATGAGGACTTAAGATTGGGATTAGATGTAGCCATAAAGCATGGTATTAAATGTTTAAAAGTCCATGGTGATTCCCAATTAGTTATAGCCCAAGTGAGATCTCAATATGCTATCAAGGTTGAAAAACTAAAATTGTATAAACATGTTGTCTGGGATAGGCTAGAATTTTTTGATGCTTTCAATCTACTTTGGGTAGAAAGATTCAATAATATCATGGAAAATTTTCTTTCTAATGTTTCCCTTAAGAGTGATGATATCACCCTCACTGGTGTGTCTATACTAGGGGTCAAGAGTAGACCTGCAGTGCTTGATAATGTATATAATTGGAAAGTTTCCAAGGATGATCTTGATATCCTTAGATTTCTTCATGGCCTAGATCAGTATGATGGCCAGCAAATAGATTTTAGTTAAGCACAATAGTGTATTGAGGGAAAAGAGTGCATCATGGGAAATGAAATAGTGTAATTACCCTCAAATCACACACCAAAAGGGTTAGTAGAGCTAGAGGGAATGTTCAAAATAAATGATGGCTTTTTGTCTCAAAAGTCTAACACCAAAATGGAGGACTTAGAGGAAATAAACTCAGGATCTGAAACCTCCCCACAAATGGTGTACATTGGAAATAAATTGAGCAGAGAGGTCAGAGGAAATCTGATAAGGCTTTTGAAAAGATACAAGCATGTATTTTCTTGGTCTAATGATGATCTCAAGGCATATAGGGCTGACCTATTTCAACATGAGATCCCTCTAAAAGAGGATATTAAGCCTTTTAGACAAAAACAAAGACCCATCAATCCCCTGCTATCCACAAAAATGCAAGCTGAACTAAAAAAATTGAGGGATGTTGGTATCATTGAGCCAATTAGGCATTCTACATGGGTTTCCAACCTTGTGCCAGTAAGAAAAAAGAATGGTGATATTCGGCTCTATGTTGATTTCAAGAACTTGAATGTTGCATCACTCAAGGAAAATTATGGATTGCCCAACATGGAAGCCATGCTACATAGGGTGACTGGTTGTGAGCTCTTGTCAATGATGGATGGTTTCTCAAGTTATAATCAAGTGCTGGTCAAAGAATTAGAGTAGTTTAAGATAGCATTTTCAACCCCATGGGGAACTTATGTATATATTCTCATGCCCTTTGGCTTGAAAAATGTTGGGGCAACCTTTCAAAGAGAAATGGATGTTGCATTCAAAGAATTGATTAATGTTTTGATGGTAGTGTATCAGGATGATCTTACTACTTATTCTAAAAGAGTTGAGGATCATTGTTCTCATTTGGAAAAGGTCATTCTTAAGGCCTTAGAGTTTGGTGTTTCCCTGAATCCGAAAAAGTGTCAATTTGCTCTGACAGAGGGTAAGTTACTGGGACACATAGTGTCAAAAGAAGGGGTCAGGATTGATCCTGAAAGGGTAGAGGCAATCAAGAAGGTCCCTCCACCAAAAAATATAAAGGTTGTGCAATCTTTCTTAGGGAAAATTAATTTTGTCAGGTGATTTATTGCTAATTTTGCAGAGTTGGTGAAACCTATAGTCAAACTTCTGAAAAAGGATGCAAAGTTTGATTGGGGTTGTGAGGCTCAATATGCCTTTGAGAAAATCAAACAGGCAATCTAGGAGGCCCCTATTTTGGTGTCACCTGATTATTCCAATCTTTTTTCTCTATTTTCTTTTGCATCTTTCCATACAATTGCAGCCATCCTTCTACAAAAAGATCAAGAAGGTTTTGAACATCCCATAGCTTTTTTTAGTAAGTCACTGCAGTCTGCTGAACTGAACTATGAATTAATGGAAAAGAAGGCCTATGCACTAGTGAAGTCAGTCAAAGCTTTTAGACCCTATCTTTTTTGCACCAAGGTTAATGCATATGTTCCTCATGCAGCAGTGAAAGATATTCTGGTCCAAAGTGAGGTCACAGGGAAAAGATGCAAGTGGATCAATAGGATCCAAGAATTTGATCTTGACCTTCACATTACCAAATTGGTGAGGGGCTTGGGACTTGCAAAACTGATGATTGAAGAAAACATGGACCTTGTCCAAGTGAATAATATTGTTGTTAATTAGGATACAGTCACTAGCATTGAAGTACAACCATGGTATAAGGATGTTGTCTATTTTATTAAACATGTTAAATGTCCACATGAGCTAAATGATAATCAAAGGAGGAGTTTGAGGTTGTAGGCCCAGAGGTATGTGTTAATCTAGGGTGATTTTTACTGGAAAGATAATGATGGCATTCTACTCTTTTGTTTGGATAAGCACCAATCAAAGAAGGTGTTGAAGGAAATGCACTCTAGAATGTGTGGAGGACATCATTCTGCCCAGTCAAAAACTCATAAAATCTTAAGGGAAGGATACTATTGGCCTCTATTGTTCAAAGACACTCATTCTTATGTTAGAAGGTGTGAGCCTTGCCAAAGATTTTCCAAGAAACTAAAATTCTTAGGTGCATTATTATTGAACCCTGTTGTTGCAGAATCTCCTTTTGCAATGTGGGGTGTGGATTTTATTGGAGAGTTTTTTGAAAAGTCTAGTGAGGGACATAGTCACATTTTGGTGGCTACTGATTACTTCACCAAATAGATTGAAGCCATTCCAGTTAAAAGGGCAACCAATTCTATTGTCATTGAGTTCCTGCAAAATAATCTAATAACTAGATTTGGTGTTCCCATCAAACTGGTTGTAGAAAATGCCATGAGCTTTAGATCTTGGGAGATCACTAATTTTTCTTCAGAGATGGGAATCATTTTGTCTTATTCATCTCCTTATCATCCACAAGCCAATGGATAGGCTGAATCTAGTAATAAGAGTATTTTGAAAATCTTGAAGAAAACCTTGGAAAAGAATAAAAGAAGTTGGCATGTGAAATTAAAGCTAGCACTATGGGCTGATAGAATTTCTGAGAAGAGAGCTACGGGGAAGTCCCCTTTTGAGATGGTATATGGTTTAAAGTCTAGGCTCCCTATAAATAACTTCTTACCAATTTACAAATTCATGCAAGAAGGCATGGAAATCAGTGATCCACTGCAAGATAGAATGGTTCAGTTGATTGAATTGGATGAGATTAGGAGGGAAGGACAAAGAGAAAATGTAAAGCTATAGCAAAAATGAAATATCTCTTTGATAAGAGGGCAACTATGAGAAAATTTCAGCCTGGTGATATGGTTCTTCAATGGAATGCCAGAGCTGAAGATAAAGGGAAACACAAAAAAATTGAGTCTTTGTGGATGGGACCTTTTATTGTCCATCAAACCCATGGTAAGGACTCATATTTTCTGAGAAACTTGGATGGTGAAGAGCAAGAATTGCTAGTGCATGGACAGTTCCTGAAATTCTTTTTTAGTTAATTCTTTCCATGGATAGTAGTTATGTATATATGTATAGGTGTGTTTGTTTCTATTGTGTGTTGTTTCCTGCTTTAGGTTAAGGTTTCATGGTCTACCTCCTAGAGATTCATAAAGTTCTTGCTATGATCTTGCAATCAAGCATCCATAGATAGAGCCACTGTTGGTGGTATTTTTAGGTTTTGATGTTCTCCTTTTTAAATCTAGGTTTACCACCCATTTCCAATTTTTCCTGTGCATTAGGTGTTTGAAATTCAGTCAAATTTTCCCTAATTAAGTTTGAAAACCCTCACTTCAGGTTTCTTGCCTTGGTAGGTTTTTAATTTTTCATAAAACCCTTGTGTTGGCCCTATTTTTATGTTTGATCATTACTTTTTGGTCACTTAAGTGGTTAGCCATGCACATGGTTTTTTATCTTAGTGTTCGTTGAATCGGCAAATGTCATGGCATGTCTTTTAGTTATTTGGTGAATTAGCGAATGAGTTGGAATTTTGTTAAGTTTTTCCTTCAGTCACGAGGTCTCCAAGTACTCGGCAATTATCAACAAGCTTTGCATGATTTGGTGAATGTGTTGTCTCCCATTCACATAATATCTACCAGTCTCTTGTAAACTCTTAGCAACTTAGCATTTTGTGTGTTCACTTATTCTTGAAATCATGTGGTTAAGTCTTCTAGCATCTGGAGATCCAGCAAACACCATTGATTTTTTGAAGATCAACGGATGTGTTTTAATCTTAGAATACATTGGGTCCTACATGTTTTGACTTGGTGATTGGGAAACTAAGTAGTTGTCTTATTATCCTCTAAATTTGATGGCTTTAACAATTTGATGTAATAAATTTGGTAGAGGTAAGGTTCTCTTTGTTTGCTTATTCTCTGAATGAGTTAGTAAAGCTTTAAATGACCTAGCGATTTAGCGAATCACGTGGTCACAATTTCTCTTAAAAGAAAGGTAAAGGCTAGAAGTATTTGGTGAATGGGTGAATCAAAGGATTAGAAAATTATGAAGCCTTCAGTCACTTAATCACATAATGAAATAATCAATGGTTGAAGTATTGGGAGATTTAGTGAATGCTTTGTTCACTGAGTCTCGTAATCAAATTATTAAAGTTCATACATTTCAGTGAATTGGTGATAGCCATTGATTAGTGTCAAGATCAATGGTTGATCTAGAATCTTAGTATGTAAGTGGCGGTTAAGGAAAGATTTAGTGATTCAAAGAGTAAGTTGTTCACCAGTTCTCTAAATGTACATGTGGTTAAGTATTTCATTTAGCGAATACGCAATCTCTTTAGTTGCTGAGTCTCCAAGAAAAGTGATGGTTAGCCGAGACATTGAGAGAATGGGAGATAGTCATTGTTGCTAGTTCTCCAAATGATGACTATAGTCAAGTGCTTGGGTGTGGTTTCCTTGTTCACTAGGTCACTGAATCAGGGATGAGTTAAGAGATACATTTGGAGAACCCACGAATCCTTCAGTTGCTGGTTCTCATAAAAGGGCTCAGCCAGAGAGAATAATAAAGAAAGGAGTAGAGACAGTTGCTACATGGATAAAGTATGCTAACAAGTTGGATGAAAAGGTAATCAGCCATCCAATCAAAATCAAAGGAGGGTTTTACATGACGTAAACAGAATTTCTAAGTACAGAGTCATAATCATTATCTTTTTGCCTTGATTTTGAGTTTTGATTTACCTATCAACATCCAAGTATCGGCTAGCTCTAATTTGAAAATTGGTGATATGTGGAATTAAATGTGGGAGAAATTAAGGATAGATTTGCAGCGATTGTGGTAGTTGTACATATTTGATCTGCATCAATAAGTAAGCTCAATTCATTATTTTTGTGTTCAAAGTCATTTGGAGAGAATTGTGTTTGCTGAGAAGTAGCTTTTGAAGACCAAGAAAAATCAAGTTTTTAGAATCAAGAATAGTTATCAAGAAAGAATGAGTATACCAGAATTGAGCATGGCTTCATCCAGTAGTGAGGCTAAATCCAAGGGTGGTGAGGACAAGAGTAAGCCCAATTACTCAAATGAATTCATGAAGTTGCTCCCTAGTTCTAGCCAGAATAAGAGAGCTCCAAATGATGTTTTTGAGGATTTGCTAGGCCAGTGTAGAGATCCCATCATGCCAAATTTCTCAGGTTACACCCTCTTTAACTACTTTTATGGCAATACAATTAAGCATGTGCCTATATGCAATGCATGTAAACTGGGTTTAGGGAAGTTGGTTGTCCCCGATGTCTTCTTAGATGTAGACCTAATTGTTGCTTTACCTAGGTTCTATGATCCCATTTCTAAAACAATTAGGAAACAAGACCGGTCACCCTTAGTTACTATTGGCAGGGGTTCCTTTATGAAAGCTTTTTGTCTATACACATCTTCCTCTACTGAAATTAATTTGAGTGAGGAAAAGGAGAGGTACAAAAGAAATATAGGGTCAATGAAGGACCAAATGGTGAGGCACATCCCAAAAAATGATAAATATATAGCTCCCCTCCCTTCTAGCATGAATGCCCCTTACCAGTTCAAATCCCTCCAACATTACATGAGGTAGACTTGCTATGGTTTATGTAGAGTTTTGGGAATAGATGGGGCTATAGATTTCTTGCCAGCTGATCTATTAATGATAATATTAGACATCTAGAATTCCATAGTAAACATAGATTATGACTACATCCAAGATGTAATTGATAGGATGCATGAAGGGTTGATGGCTATTAAAGAAACCAATAGTCCCATTAAGTTCTTGCATTATTCTATCCTGATGCATTTAATTATGTTCTTCAATATCAATAGTTTTGATTTGAAAATGTTGAAGCCAAGGTTCACTTTCCATGATCAGCATAATCCAGTGCAATTATGGGTTAGGTTATGGAATTCTACTTCCAATGAAGAGGATTTTTATGTTTTTGAGAACTTCATTATTTTTCCTATTATAAAGATGCTTGGCTTAAATGTGACAAGGTTACCGACAAAAATGTTCAAACTCCTCAGACCAATGCAGTTTGAAAAAAATTGGGAGGGAAACCATAATTTGGATCATTTCTACTTGCGAGAAAATTCCATAATTATCAAGGTTTATGGTTGTCCCCAACCCCCATATCTATTACAAAAATTTGTGCCACCTAGAGTTGCTTCCTTAGAATTTGTTTGGAAGTTGATGTGCATAGATAGAGAACTTCTAGCCCCTCATAGGAAAGGTTCCTTCACACCTAGGCAGTTCAAGATTGAAGATTTCCTAGTTGGTAAGAGGGCATTCCCACAAATTACAGCAAGGCTAAACCAATTCAAGATGGTATCTAGTGCCTGTAGACATGTGGACCCTGAGGGTTTCATCAGGACTGCAAGATTGACTTATATTCCCAATATTGGTGTGATTAAGGAACATGAAGGCCTAGATGAGGAAGATGTAATAAAAAATATTATAGAGAAGGATGAAGTCACTAAGAGATGGAATAGGTTCTTTGATTTGAAAGATTTGTCTAAATAGGTGAAAGCAGCCCAAATTCCTTTTGATGTCTTCTTCCATGACCTTCCTTATTTGAAGAGAATCGATAGGATAATAGAGATGTATGACACTATGTCAAGTCAATTGGAAATATTGATTGATGAAAAGAAGTCAAAGAAGAAGGATTACTCATCCTCTAATTATGAGGAGTTTTCTAATGAATCCCAAGAAGGAAATAGCCCACCACAAGTTGGTGATTTACAAGTTGTTGATCCTATTCAAGACCAACTAGAGGCAGAGAATCTCCTATAGCCAATATTGAAGAAGCAAAGCCTTGAGCAGGGAAAGCCTTCAAAGAAGGAAAAATAAAAGAAAAGGATTGATAAAGCATCTACTATTGTACTAGGTGATCAATCCTATCATCACCAATTAAGGAAAGTAATTAGGGCCAACAAGATGGTGGCCACTGATGAGGAAAATAAAGAGCAGTCCTTGTGGTTGGAGCAAGATATTAGAGAGGTGTATCAAGAGGAGTTCTTGAGTGATGATCAATTCATTAAAAGTGATGAATTCAAAAGTTTTCTTATTTGGAGGAAACATGAAGAAGTGAAGAAAGGTCTGCCTAAAGGTATGGAGCCAAGTGCAAAAACTTTTAGAGCTTTAGCCTCATATGACCCCAGCCTTGATCCTCTAATAGTGGATGAAGCCAGAGAATTGGTCAGAGCAAGTGGGATGCTATTAACTCCAAGGTGGGATTTGACTTCCACATTTATCATAGATCAAATAAGGAAGCAACCATAGGGTAGTCTGTCCTATGAAGTTCATATTGGGGATATGATCAGAGGAAGTGGCTATGATCCTAAGAACCAGGGGATTGCAATGTGGTCCCTTGTGCCTAAAAATCAAAAGCCAACTTTATTAAGTATAGAGGATAAGATGGAAGAGAATAAGATTATATGGACTGTGCAAAATACAACTGATCTTGAGGTATCTAAGGTGGTGACCAATTGGGCTAACCTAGATGAAGCAAAAATAGTTCAACTATCTAAGAGGTATGGAAAGCTATTCAAGAATTCAAATATGGTGCCTAAGGATAGGGATTTGAAAATGATGAAGATCAAACAATTGGAAGATGAGTTGGTAGAGTTGCAAGTCACAATTTAAGAAGCATCGAAGTTAGTTCCTCCCCTTCTTGTGCAAGTTGAGGCCCCTATTCAGTCAGATGTAGAAGTGCTTGACAAACCTACTGAGGATTTAGAAAAGGTAAAATTGGATGCATCCCTAGATATTATAGCAAGAATTGTGCAATATAGGTAGGGTAAGATAAAGGATAGAATCAAATCAGTCCATAAGTCAGTCAGCTTATTGCATCAAACTAATGAAAAGGTGAATGAGTATCTAGTCACCTTGGAGCCACTTTTCAGTACATGGTCAAGGAGTGCATTATTTGGAAAACTTGATGATTTGCAAGAATACAGGCTAGATGATCCTAAAGTAGTAAGTGAGGTTTTTGAGAAGATTAGCTTAATATGTGCTACCTCAAAGTTTATCAAAGGAAAGTCAAACCAAGTAAAGGCCAAGGTAGCCATGTTTGATAAAGATTATAGATAATATTTGCCTCTGATTTATGATGGCAATGGAAATATGGTTAATTTGGAAGAATGGAAGCTGTCAATGGATTAGTTGGTGATTAAACTGGATTCCTTCCTAAAGGATTACAATGCTTTAGACTTGGATAGATGTAATAATATCATTGATAGTATTTTCAAGATTGAGAATGATTGCATACAATTTGTAGTAGAAGCAAAAAATATAACTGATTCTACATGGGAGTAGAAAATCAAATCACTACAGGAGCTATACAATTACCACTGGCCATCTGATGATGATGTAGCAGCATGTGAAAGTTTGGTAAAAAAGAAGAAGAAGAAGCCAACTGCTCAGATAACAGAAGAGGAAGAAGAGTAGAGCACATGGCACCTAATCCAAAATTTGAAGGAGAGCATGTGTCAAATAGAGGATGATGTAAGTTAGCCTGTAATGGTAGTCATCATTCATGCAACAAATTTAGCAACTACTTTGAAATATCTGTAGACAAAGGTACCACCTATGAAGTTGTTAAGAAATAGATAATGACAATTTGTTGTTATCATCAAATATCTTTTTGTTTGCATTTTTGTTTCTAGTGCAAGATCTTTTCACAGCCATCTGAAGCTTTTTGCATCCTCTCGAGGATTCCAACATGGCTGATTAGTATATATAGTAAGTTTCTGCTATTCTATAGGGGGATACAAATTTTGTAAAGGTTTTGAATATAGAGCTTTATTTTCAACTAAGTTTAAGACTGTACTAAACCTTTTTGAAATATTAATACAAAATACTGGAGCTACATTCTTATCATTTGTTGTCTTCATATTTGGATTTTTTGATTCTCTTATGAATTTAATTGCAAGGTTTTTCAATGCATTGTTTACTAGGTAAATATAGGGGTTGAGCTTAAGTATCTTTCAAGGAAAGAGTAAATCTTAGGGGAGGTCTCTGGGAATTAATTTTCTAAGTATGAATTTGATGGCAAACATGGGAATTGAAAGAGTGAAATGTTAGGCATTTCATTTTGGTTTCTAGTATACTTGTTTTGGTATGATTTAGTGGATGTAGGGTTTGACTCTAATGCACAATAAATAAGGCACTGGTTTAAATTGTATTTACATTTATATCACCAAGAAATACAAATAACCGATCAATTTTACTTTTTTTGCATAGTTTTATCTGAATTCATTCTATGATAAATTCATGGATGTATATTGTAATGCTTTATAGAAGCACTGAATGAGGTTAACCTTCCTTGAGTTTAACTCTTAAAAATAATAAGAATGAATGTCCTTAAACCACTATTCCACGTTGTTGCTTGACTAATTTCCATCATAGTGTTATGTATCAGGATAATTTGGGCCATACTAAGAGTTATAATGTCTTATTGAGTTAATTTTGAAAGGATCAACATAGTAGTGAAGGAGCTAATGCTCAATTCAAAGCTCATTCAAACAGTGAATTGTTATAGGTAAACCCGCCTAAGTTTTTACACTCAAAGTGAAGAAGGTTATTCAACCTTAGTACCTTAGTGCTTGAATTTTGTTAGATGCATCTATTGGGACTACAAGAGTTTATGAATTTTTAATCATCTACAGATTTGAGCACTAACATGATCCTTGTTAAGATATCTTCAACCCTATTAAGAGTTGGACATTAAAATGCTTTTAGTACAATGACCTGGTCAAGGGCCAGACCCTGTTAGGAGTCTTTTACAATAACCCTATGAGGGGTGGGGACACAATATGTTGGAGCTCACTACTCAAGTGATGAAGGCTACAACCTTCTGATGTTAGATACAGACTATATCTGCTAGATGAACTAGTGCTGTGACATTGCTTCTCTGATCAGTTCCTTTGATGCACCAATGCTTTGACCTCTTAAAAATATCTAATACATTATCTCTACTCTTCACATTCTTCTTCTCTTCTTATATTACTTCTATATCTACTTCCATACCTATTACAAGGGGTACATCTGATATTTATATGCGCACATCAAAATAATTAACTAGGTTGGCCTATAACTGATTACATACAATGTTTCCAATTGAATTGGCTCAAGTGTGTTTATATAAAAACATAATTACATGTCTAAAACTTTATTACAATAGGCGCATAGCCTTTAAAAATAAATATTATAACCGCTAAACAAAATACTACTAGTCGACTATATACTATGTTTTGTTCTGGCATTCACTAGTTGTACCTCTTCAACTGTCTGTGTCTTCATCATACTTGCACATATAAACATTCTCTCTTATACTTAACATGAATGCATACATATAAGCTTAACTTCAAGGGTGCATGCCATAACTAGGTGTTACGAACATGCACTGATGCTCTAATCTACTGGTGCTCTGTTAGCTGTCGAGACTTCTGATCATGTGCACTGACTCCAAAATATTTTATGACTTTGTTTCCATAATGTAAACACTATATTAAGTCATATAAAATAGTATATTCAACTTTCCAACAATCTCCCCCTTTATCATTGATGGAAACAAAGGAATATGGCAAAGTTACTAACTGTACCCTTATACAAAAACTTTGTAACATACTTTATCTTATATCTCTCTTAGACTCTATACTATACATCTTCTTTACATATAAGACTCGAAGACTCCATATTATATACAATACTCCCACTTTAACATTAATGACAAAGGTGTTCCAAAAGAAACTATATCTACAAGTACTTACAATGTTAAGACATTTGGATATGCTATCTGCAACTTTTGGATCTCTTGTTTCCATAATGAAATTAGTGCATTGATAGTTTGGAGATGGGCGCATAAGGCATATGTTAGCTTCTCCATCTTCTCCAAATTAGTGCTAGTACCTTGATCATATTTCACCATAGTGGCATCGATCTCCTTGATATTTTTATTGAGCACATCTAGGGAGGGCGCAAGAGCATTCCTTAGCTGTGTTTGCCTTGCCCTTATCTTGGACATCTCCTTTTCAACCTTTTCAATATTTTCTATCTATCCTTGGTATACATTGTTTCACATATTTACATCAATGGAGGGATCTTCTATTGATTTCCTTATACATTTGATCATAGCTTCTACCTCTTGGATCTTCTTGTATATATCAGTAGTCAACTTGTCCTGGTTCATATAGTCAACAATAATCTTTCTACCCTTTGTTGCAAAGTCCTTCAAAGATGCTTGACCAGTCTTTAGTGAATTTAGGTCAAGTGAAAAGTTGCTAACCAATTCACTTAGCCTCTTCTTCATATACTTCTCCTCTGCAACTAGGGATGTAGATTCTTCCAAGCTAGAAAAATTGGTCTTGAAGGCTGTGAGGATGTTGCTAACATCATCAACTATATGGACCTTAGACACTTTCTTGTCTAAAGGTAATAGGTTGTTCAAAATGTTGACTCATTCAAAAAACAATGCATTCCTCATTACCTATTTCTCTTTTTCCTTCTCCATGGCTAAGACACTGATCTTTATCAGGTCTTCCTCTCCCCACGAGTCCAAACTAGTGGTTTCAAGTGTCAAGCTTGAAAAAAATGATTATGAGGGAGTGATAGGAGTGTTATCCATCACGTCTTGCTTTACTGTGATTAGATTTTCAAAAGATGGCTTATCTATTGATTCACTTCCTTTTACCTCTTCTTCTCCTTTCTCCTCTTCCACCTTTTCTTTCTCTTTTTTTGTTTCTTTTTCTATCTCCTTTTCTTCTTTTTCATCTATTATATCCTCAATCAATACTTCTTCTTGTTGATTGGGAGGAGTGTTACCACATAGAGTATCAACCTCCTATGTGCTTATGAAGGCTTCTTCAAACTTGTCCAAATCAATCTATGTGGCTGCCATAGTAATTTTTACATTATCAATAAAAATTGAGTCATCTTTGTGTGTCTCGATCATGGACGCAAACTTTTCTACCTCTGTAGGTGTTTCAACTATAGGTGTTGAGTCCTGAGGACCTATCACTAGTACATTAGTGGGCTCTGCCACATTGACTTCCTTATAGGGAAATTGTGTTGAGGGCGTAGTGGGTGGATACATGTGTCTATTCAGAAAAACTTTCTCAAAGGCTTTTTCTATTTCCTTTGCAATCAATTCATAATTCTTGTCCATGATATGTAGTGTTCTTGTCTTAGTCTAGAGGTGTCATTTCACCAAATCTAACAACAAGGTTTTCTCTTCTAAGGAACACACTAGTAGACTTTCATCTAGAATCTTTTCTCTTATCCTGAGATCTTCAATAGCTTGTTTCTTCAATGATTCTAAGATGTTCCAAACATTGTCTGGAATCACTATCTCTAGTTCTAGGACTATCTTCTTAAACTTTATCATATGTTTGATGATCATACCATGAATCTCTGACTTATCAATTTCATTGTATTTCTCATAAAACTTTCTTATCTGATCCAATCTTCCTTCATCAACAATCCTTGTACTCAATGCTTTAAGACTAGGTCTGAATCCTACCTCTGGAGGTACTTGATTATTCTTCCTACTTCTTGTTACCCACAAGGATGGATGACTTGCACTTGACTCTTTCTTTCTCTTAGCCATTTTCTTATGCTTAGGAGGAGCAGTAAGATCAATAGTTTATGTGGGCACAAGAGGGGTAACATCTATTTTTTCCTATTTGTCTTTTGGATTATCTGACTTTTCAACTTTGATATTCTTTAACTTAGGATCATCTTCCTTAGCTTCTTCTATAGATGGACTCTCAATTCCCAAAACAATCTTTTCTTTTCTTGCTTTTTCAAATTATACCTATGTTACTCCATGAAATCTGTGTATCTCAGAAGTCACCTTAGCTACCTTCCTTTTTGTTGTTGCGATGTTCAATACTACATCAAATTCTCTTGACTTCTCTTCATAAGTACCCCACCTAGGTTCATTAGGGTCCTTAGGTGATAATAGTAGTACTTGATCATAGGCGTCTAAGATTTGTTCATCAACCTCATATCCAAGTGGATGGATCCACTTTTTTCTTGGCTCAACTGATTGCATACAAGTTACATCAATTTTTACCATAAAGAAAATGTTGTCCTTGTATTTTTATACAATACTCTCTAGTGTTCTATACCTCAGCTGCATTTTTATTCTAAATGTTCTCAATTCTAACTCCATGTAATCCTCTAATGTACTCTTAGTAGATTCCTTAAGAGATATTTGAGGCATTGTAGGAATACTCTTGTCTAGATATAAATTTGACACCTTTCCAAGTATGTGGAAGTACATGTATATGATCAAAGACCCAAACCTAAATATTTTGGTCTTGTCATGCTTAATGGCTCTAATGTTGTCAATTAGTTGTGCTGGAAAGATCTTGTGCAAATTAAACCCTCCTTTTTCTCTGAAAATCCTTATTGCTACAAGAATAGTGGCCGTAGAAACACTATTCACCCTGTTGGTGTGCTAAAACTTATACCCAAGTATCATAGACATCAATTTGATGTCTTTCTCCTTATAGGCTCAATAGTCATTTCATGCCTATCACTTCTTGACTTGCATGATTGTTCTACTTGTTTCCTTACATCCTTACCCACTAGAAGAATGATGCCAGTCCTAGAAAGGCCTATCATCTCATGAATTAGGTCTCTGGTGATTCTTACTAGGACTTCGCTTATCCAAAATAGGTCATCATGGATTCTTCTCAACAAGATCTTGATCCATTCAGATTTATAAAACACATGTGCTAGAGAAAATTCAATAATAGGATGATTCTCTAACTGAGCAAACTCATCAAGGAAGGTCTTATCTAGTTTCATCATGGTCTCAATGTGCGCTCTAATTTTGTCAAGACCTACTAGTTCCTTATAGTGAATGTATGCACATATGTCTTCAACATGCATAACACCCATAGGGGTTCAGGAGAATGCTCCTTCTAAGTCATCTATGGTAGACTTAAAGGGATGTCTCTTGAAAATGTATATCTTCTTGTCTGCAACATCAAACACAATAGGAGTAGCTATTACTTGTAAATCACTTCACAAATGGTTTCTGAGAACTTTTGAATCATCATGACAAATTAGGGCTTCCACACACTTTTTCACTGGTGAATTAGGCTACAATCCTTCATAATCAACTATTAGGGATTTTGTGCTCTTTAATCACTCAAAATCAAATGCAATGAGTAATCTATAAGGCTCTGTGTACTTTAAAGTGAAAATTTTACCATTAATGCTTGCTGCATAAACTAGACTTACACTGAAAATTTCAAACTTTCATTATGTAATCAATCAGGTAGTGCGCTCTTGCACATGTGTTCTACTAGTCTTCAAGGGGTTAAATCAAAAGGTGCATACTCTGAAGGTGAGTATACCAACCACATAGGGGTTTAGAACTAAATTAGCACCCCCTATGACCCTGAGGGCCATTTATCTAGATGTAGAGGGTCGTCCACTTCGGATGCATCCAATACATACTCATCAACCTTATTCTTCTTTATCTCTAACCAAATCAATCTCGCATCTTCAAAAGCTTTCACAAACTTGACTTCTCCTTTGGTATCCAGTATTGAATCTTCTGACTTTTTAGGGCTTTCCTGACTTTGCATCCTTGATCTACAAAACTTTGAGATGTGTCCAGCCTTGTTACAAGAGTGACAAATAACTAGAGGCCTTAAATTCCTCGATGCATTGATATGGGTTACCATTTTACACTATCTAGCTGAGTGAAAATTGTAATTACATATTTGACATGTAATGTTTTGAGAACTTCTTGCATTTGTTTGATTATGATTTCTCTAATTGTACCAAGTCTTTCTCTTTTGACTTGTTCTAAAATTCATAGCTCTATGACCAAATTTATTGCATGAATAATAGTAACCATTGAAAGGTCTTACCTCTTTACAATTCCTTGCAATGTGTCCATGCTTGTTACAGGCATAACAAGTTTGGTCTATTGGCTTGTGCTCATCGTTGGATGGTTCAACATTATCTTTAGTCTAATTTTGATTCTCCTTAGCATATGTAGTGTCTTTTGGTGCTTTCATTCTTGCTCACATGTTATCAATCTGATTTTGTGCTTCATTGAATCCAATGTCGTTGGTATCTCCTTTAAGCTTCTGAGCATATAACTGAGATTCTATCAGATCCTTTCTTGTGTGTAGTTTATCAATGTGATTCTTTGCCTCTTTCAATTCAGATTCCAACTTTTCTTTGCTATTTCTTAGCTCCAAGATTTCCATGTTTGCTTTCCTTAATTCTTCATTTAGTTGAAGGTTCTCCTTTACTTTTTCATCATATACTTCTTGATTGTTAGTTATCTCATCATCCAATTCTTCAATCTAATCTTTCAAAGATGTGTTCTCTTCATTTAGATTTTTGACCATTATCCCTAAATCATTGTTGGAATAATCTTTCAAATCTTTTCTTAGTCTTTTGATGACTACTTGACAATCACTAACTTTTTCTTTGAGTTCTTCAATTTCTTTTTCAGATCTGTCAAGGTCTTCAAGAGAAAATTCAAGATTCTTTTTTAGATGTTTCATTTCTCCCTTATCCATGATCTCTTCAATTGATTAAACTTCTTTGCTGAGGACCAAATCTCTGATACCAAATGTTAGGAATGGGAACACTGAGAGGGGGGGGGGGGTGAATCAATGTTCACTACAATTAATCTTTCTCTTAACTCTTGAATTTTAACTAGAATGCTTAAGTACTGAAATGAATCTTAACAGAAACAAGAAACATGAACTCAAAACATAACACCAATATGATTATGAGGAAACCCAAATAAGTAAAAACCCCAGTGGGAATTGACACCCACTAAGAATTGTACTAGTATCTTATCATCCTCATTAGAAGATCTTCAACCCTATTAGGAGTTGTACATTACAATGCTTTTAGTATAATGACCTGGTCAAGGGTTGGACCCTATTAGAATTCTTTTACAATAAATCTATTAGGGATGGGGACAAAATATCCTAGAGCTCACTGCTTAGGTGATGAAGGCTACAACCTTCTGATGTCAGATACACACTATATCTTCTGGATGAACTGGTGCTATGACACAACTTATCTAATTAGTTCCTTTGATGCACTAATTCTTTGACCTCTTGCAAAGCTCTAATACATTATCTCTTATCTTCACATGCCTCTTCTCTTCTTATCTTAATTCTATGTCTACTTCCATACCTATTACAAAGGGTGCATCTCATATGTATATGCGTACATCAAAAAAATTAACTAGGTCAGCCTATAATCGATTACATACAATGCTTCCAATTGAATTGCCTCAAGCATGTTTATATAAAAAGATAATTACATGTCTACAACTTGATTACAATAGGCACATAGCCTTTACAAATCAATATTATAACTACTAAACAAAATACTACTAGTCAGCAATATACTTTGTTATGTTCTGGCATTCACTAGATGTACCTCTTCAACTGTCTATATCTTCATCATACTTTCACATCTGATCATGCAATCTTAGACTTAGCATGAATACATACATACAAGCTTAACTTAAAGGGTGCATGCCATAACTAGGTCATATGCATGTGTGTTGATGCTCTAATCTATTGGTGCTCTGTTAGTTGTCCAGTCTTCTATACTTAGCCAAAATATGATCTTTTGATAATGTGCACTGACTCCAAAATATTATATGACTTTATTGTTGTAAATTTGGATGACTTAGATATTTAGATGTTTACATTATGGAAACATATGATCTACATGAAGACCCCATATGACAGAGAGCAAGTATGACAGAGCACAGAGCAAAATTGTCTAAGTATGTGCAGTATTTTCCTAGTGTTATCCGAGATAGTTTTGATTGGCAATGTCGATTGAAGTAAGTTCAATGCTTTCACACTTGAACATAGATACTATGATGCATATTGAAGACTCATATGAGAGTGAAAGTGAGTACAACATGTACGAAAGAAGTTTTTGCAGTATTACTAGAGACAGTGTTAAAGCCAACTCGACAGAGAAGAAGACATAATTGGTAAAGAGTTAAGGGATTATTTTGTTTATCAAAATAATGTCTTAATAATATAAAGGGATGACATCCTAGATGTTAACCCTTGGGTAAATATGTATTTTGTGTAAAGCTTTATATTTTGTAAAGCTGACTATAAGAGTTATTAGTCCTAATAACTTGTAAAAATGTAAGGCATATGGAATGTGAAGAAGTTTAATGATATAGATGATATAGTGAACATATATGTGAAAGGTATTGATGTGAATTTGTGAAAGACAAGAAAGAAAGTATAAGGTTATGTACCTTGCCCTATTTTGTAATCAGTAATTATTGTAAATTATATGTTTGGATAGTGGGCTCATCTTGTAATTGTGGACAAGGCTTTTGAGGGTACCTGCTTTGAAAGACTTCAAGCCAAACAATGATTAGATGTTAGTCTAAGCATGAAATCAATGTAAAACAAAGAAAACTCTAAGCTAGCCACCTTAGATTGAGCTAAAAATAGGTGCACCCAAGTACTATTTAATTTTCTCTGATAAGAGGGATGTGGGTGTGCTCTCTAAGCACTTGGAGCATATTCCTTATGCATTTTAGGATGGATTGAGATCCATGAAAACCTCATAAATGGCACAAAATAGGTATAGAACACCTAATTTGCCCCTAAGGCCTCAAGGATCCAAATGATGCTAAAATGAAGATTAAGCTACATGATGTTTATGCTAAGATTGATTTTAAACCAAATAAAGATGTGATGATGATGATATGCTATGGACAAAAACAATAAAAACTATGTTAATCCATTATTACTAAGCTATGATGAGCTAAAATGCTTGAAAGTAAACTAAATTAGAATAATTTGTGCTAAGTCTAGAAATAAAAGGGCATGATAACAATGTATGAGAATGAAAGTTAAGCTAATTGATTTGCTCTTGAAAGGAGGGGTATTTATAGGATTTGGGAAGGAAGAATGAGTGGCCAGGATTGAAATCCTTAAGAGAGGCCAAGATTCATTCAAAGGGGAGCACATGGATTGTGCTAGTCTACAGCCAATCAGGAGGTGACACATGTCACAAGGTGAGTGGATGAAGGGAAGGGTAAAGATAAGTCAACAAAGGGGGCTCAAAGCTCATAACTCCCCTCATAAGTGCTTGTAAGAGCATTGAATGAGCCTTTAAGGGACTTTGATGACTTTGTGGATGCATTGAATGTTTTGTGGTTGAGATATTTGGAAGGGGAGACTTTGCTTTGGCTTAGGAAAGTCTTAAGCTTGGTTAGGATTGTGCAAATGTTTAGGGGTAGGATTAGGATTAGGATTAGGGGGATTTTAGGATTAGGATGGGTGAAGAGGTTGGGTTGAGAAGTTTCTAGAAGAGTCTAGAGTTTTTCTTGGTTTAGGGAGAATGAATAAATGTTTATTCATTCCAAAGGTTTTAGTTTTGGGAATATTTATTAAAATATATTTAATAAATATGAAAATTAAATATTTAATCTTAATTAAATATTTTGAGTTGAGATTAGGGTTTAAAAGGATGGGATTAGCCTTTTAATCAAAATTAAGAAGGGATTAGAAGATTCTAGAAGAGGTTAGTGGTCTTAAGGGAATTGGCCAAGTTTTGGGCAAAAAATAAATAAATTATTTATTTTGGGATTTTTGGTCAATTTATTAATTAAAATAATTAATAAATAAGGAGATAATGTTTAAATAAGATTTAAACATTTTTGGGAGGGATTTCTTAATTAAATATTTTTAATTAAGATAAAGGGATTTAATGACATAAAAATAAATTAATTAATAAATGATGATGTCATCAGGGATTTTCAGAAAATAAAAATACTTTATTTTCTAAAGGATTTTTAGGTGTCTACAGTAATCATACCATTTTGTACTACCAACTCTTAGTAGGGTTGAGGCTTCTAACAAGGCCTATAGTCCCTTAATTAGGACTAAGACACTATATATGTAATAGGCTCCTAACAGGGTCTACATCCTTAATAGCATACTTTTGATTAGTGGATCTTTGTGGGTACCATCCCCACTAGGGTTTTCCCTTGGCCAAGGTTTCCTCAAGAACAAATACTGTGTTATGAGTTCTTTTGCTTTAATGCTATGCATGTTATTTAGTTTACTATGTTATGCATGTATCAAGATAATCTATTATATCCATAATTGGGTGAAAGTAAAAGATTGCAGAATACTGATTCACTCCCCCTCTCAATATTCCCTATTTCTAACAATTGGTATCAAAGCTTAGTTACTTGTAAAAGAATCATTCAAAAAAAGCCTAGTAGCTTGAGTAAGATCTCTATGGATATGGATCAGCTACAGAAGAATCTTGAAGAAGCTCTTGAAAATATTGATATACTTACTAAAGAAAGAGATACTCTGAAAGGAAAATATGATGATGTAAAGAACCTCATTGAAAAGCTAAAAAAGAAGCTGGAAAAATTGAAAATAGAAAAGGAATCTACAATTCAAATTGAAGATTGTGATGATAATCTGGGAAAAGAAAATGAGATCCTTAAACATGAATTAAAGATAGTGAATTTGAAGTTGAGTTTGAAAGATGGAAATAACAAGAATGAAACAAATCTGAAATCTAAGAATGAAAATCTGAAATCCAAGAATGTAGATCTAAAATCTAAACTTTGTAAGGTGATATTTGAACTTGAGAAAACCAAATTGCAGTATGCAGAACTTGAAAAGTACAATACAATTATGAAAGGTGAATTGACTCAGTCTAAGCAACAACTTGAGAAACTATATTCTACTAGTGAGAAGATTGATGAACAAATGTCTTATCAAAAACCATTCTATGATAAAACTGGTCTTGGATTTAACTCATCTAAGGTAAGTGAAGAAAGAAAGGAACCAAATCTGAAAGTTTTTGAAAACATAGAAGAAAAGAAATTTGATGAAGCTAACAAATTTGAGGATATGCCTCACGAAGAAGAACCACCTAAACAAGAAAAATCACCTAAAGGTATGCAAAGCAAATTTAAAGGTAGATGTTTTCCATGTAATACTTTTCATCATATGAAGAAAGATTGTATAGGTAAGCAATTTAAACCTCCTAATGGTTATTGTTATAATTGTCATAGTTTTGGACATAGAGCTATTGAATGTAGGAAGCCTAAATTTAATGAGAATAATAATAATAGTAGTAGAATGTTTAGAGATACTAACCATGTAGATAAGAGACCTATTGAAGATATGAATAGAAGAAATGTAGTGGTACATTATAGATGCAACAAGGTTTGACACATTGCCAGGAATTGTAGATCACAAATCAACTAGACTAGACCAAGATATGAAAACAATGGAGTAGTTTGTCAGATCTGTAACAAATTTGATCATATAGAAAGGTTTTGCAGAATGAACAACATGAGAAACCCTAATCCTAGAATTCAGGCAAGGATAAATGAGAATGCAAGCAACAGTCAAGGAGGTTGCTGTAGTAATTCAAAAAAAGTGAATTTTATTAAAGCCATAGATCAAGGAGACACATTCAACACTAAAGGTAATTAGAAAGGTAAAGTATCTAATGGTAAGAGTGAATCTCTACCTATCCCATCTCAAAGTACTTAATTCATGAAAAATGTAGTAGAATAGGAACTTAGGATAGTGTAGAAGTTAGTATAGGATGAATTGAGTCTTGCACAATTAATGCAAGGTATGATATGATGTAATGATGCTATGGTTAAGAGTACATAAGCTAATATGATGTTATGCAAGATCACAAGAAGTTTTAAGTTTTGCAGGTAAGTAGGAACAACTTTTTCGAAAGACGTGACAAAAGAATTGAATGCGATGTTAGAATCTTGTGAGATTGAAAGGTTAAAAGCTTATGATCGATATTATTTGATCATTAAAGAGAATGCAAGTGTGAAGGAGATCAAAGCAGAAATGATTGAGAGTAGTTTGCAAGGATTTGGTGAAATAATTTTGTGTCAGATATATGCAAAGCCCTAAATCATGGAATTAAGGTATTTCACTAAGAAAATCTATCAGTCAATTAGAGAATTTGCAAAAATCATGGATGTTTCATTGGTTCATAGTATAAGAGATAAAATCATACCTAAGATTAAAAGGGAACCAGTAGTGCCTTTGGCAGAAGACCATAAATTAGCATTGTCATCCATATCAGATGGAGTCTTACATTTAGAGAATGTTAGAAGCTATTTGGAATGTAAACTTGAAACCCTCAGTGATATTGATTTTACTAAAGAGTATGAGAAGATTTACAATTAGGATATGCCATTGAGATTAGGGTTTGAATATTTGAAGGATAATGAAATCATAAATTATTCACTACAGTATAAATTTGATGATGAAGAATGCACTAAAATAATTATGAGCAGAATACATAATGGAAAGTTTTGGTTAGATGACAGAGTGATAGACATCACAACTGACCTAATTCATGAAGAGACTGGCTTATCTAAATCTAGAGTCATACTGTTCAATGAAAAGAATGTGAAGAAAACTATATTGGACAACACTAAATCATCTTACAATGGTAGAGGTATAGTGATTAGCAAGATACAATAGGATGATGTTAGGTATTTATGCAAGATCCTAACAGCTAAATTTTGTGCTAATTCAAGAGAAGATGACATGGTAGTTGGAATGATTCATGCATCCTATTTGATGTGTGTTGATAAAGTACAAATGGATATGTGTGAAATCTTGAGAATTCAATTGTTTGAGAATCTATAAAACTAAGAATTCCCAATTTAGATTCTCATCATTGATCACATATATATTTTTCCATTTGTTGAGAAGATTCCCTTACATTATTAGTGAAAATTGGAATGATGACAAGACCATAATGGAAAGAATCAAAAAAGTATACCTAAGACACCTTATAGACAAGGCCAATGAGAGTGCAGTTTTAGTGATTAAAACATTTCAAAACCTGACAAAGAACAGATCAAGAATCCCTCATTCAATAGTTGAAAAGTACAAAAATGAGATATGCTTTACGGTTGACACTAACTATACCTACATTGAAGTAGTTGAACCTAGAATATAATTCATAGACCCTCTTGGCTATGAAATTTCTAAAGTTGAAGCAAAAGAATATGTGAATAGATTGTTTAAGAGAAAGTTAGATGTACATAGAAATAGATTTAGAAATTTTGAGAACTTCAACTCCAAAAAGTCTATTTAGTAAGAAAAGTAGTCAAAGAAGAGACTAGAAAGTACAATTAAGAAAATTTTGAAGGACACAAGGATGACTGAACAAGAATTCTTGATTGCAAAGAACACAACAACAACTATTAGAGACATTGGACAAAAAGGAAGTTTTGTCTATTCCACCCCTATTAGCAGTTGAGACTAGAAATTTGTAGCATGTGGGAAAATTAGAGAAAGAGGAACAAGAAATAAGGAAGTCTACAAGATCATCTTCAACTCCACCAGGAAAAAGAGTAAAGGAACTAGCTACTAGACCAAGCAAGAGACAAAAGACAATAGTTTCCCTAGTATAGAGGAAAATAGCATAAATAAAAGATGATGAGGACACAGAAATGAAGAAGAAGAAATGGAAACCTAAAATTGAGAAAGTAAATGATCAAATCATTAATGATGGAGATTTCTCTAAAATGAACAAGAATTATGATCTCTATAACTACTCAGAGAGATTGAACTTGGAGAAAGCAATTGTGAGACATATGATCCTAGAAGATAAGAAGTTTGATACAATCCAAGGAAAGATACTTGATGATCTATTTGATAAGCTAGTTAACAAGAAAAAGAGAGGAACTAAAAAAGATAACAAAATCAGAGAAAATTTTGTGAGGAAACTATGTGATGTCAGAAATGAAGATCATTTTAAAGAAATTATGAAAGAACTTGGTACTCATCTAAGAAAAAAAAGAAGAACCATTTAGATAATGGGAGGTAACTATGAAGAGATAAACAATGAAACTAAGAAAGCAATAGTAAAGGTAATGACAACAAGTGTTGCAGTAGAATAGGCTAAGGAAGCTAAGCATTAGAAGAGTCCCTCTCCATGATCAATTAACATTGAAGATGAATCAATGCATGTGGAAGGAACTAAGATCACATTTGACAGTGATGATAATCCTTTTGGAAACCTTGAGAATATTTTTGACAATTTGGCTCTAGAAGAACATGACAGATCAATTGATGAAGGAAAGAAAGAAGCAAGGAAAGAAGAAGAAAAGAAAATAGTAAATCAAGAAAGTGTAGAGATTCAAGGATAGAAAGAAGCACCTAGCAATGGGGAAATCAGTCCTACACCTGAGATTGCAGCAAAGAAACCATAGATTGAATCAATTTTTCAAATCTTTGGGAAAGAAGTTGATGATGATGATCAAATGGATTTGATCACATCTCTAAACAAGATAATTGGAAAGAACAAGAGGGTAAAAATCCTTGAAGGATTATTGCTAGAAATAACAGAGAAGTTATAGAGTGTTGTGACTAACCAAATAGCAGAGGCAGACCCACTGGAAAGAGCTAGAGAAGTTATGAAAGCATTTGATAATGAGTTCACTAACTTATCAAATATTGCTACAGTGAAGGTATAGGAAGCCTATGAGGCCAAAATATTTCATGATATAAGTCAGAATATCAGAAATTATATTAACAATCTAGATGTATGTATAAAATATCTTAGAAGGAATTTGGACAGAGGTAAAACTTTGTACATTTAGTGTACAAAATCTGAAAATTATGTTTCAGAAGTGGTTGAGAAGATTAAGGATAAAGAGGTGGAAATTTAGTCAGAGGTAAATCTTTTAGCCAGTTGTAATATGAAAATTTTTGATGTTGAGAAAAGAATAAAAAAAATGTATGATGAAATAAGTAATCTTAATGATGAAAAAGACAAGAAATTGAGAAGCTTCACTCTTCTTAGAGAGCACATTTCAGTAAAGATTGGCATAGTTGAAGGACAATTGGAAGAATGTCTTTCATCCAAGACATCCTATGAGAAGTTAAACTTTGCAAACCTTCATGTGTGTGAGATCACATCTTATGGTCTATGTGCACTCCTCGGTGTTTCAGACACAGTAAAGAAATCATGGGAGAAGGAGATAGAGAATATTAAAGTGAACTTTGTAGATTGTGTCGCAAGCCTACCGGCTCTGCAATTTTAAATCAAGGTAAACACTTTTTTAGATCACAATTTTTGACACCTTTTGTCCTTGTTGTCAAAGGGGGAGTGATATGATAGCTAAAAATTGATATATGTTAAGGAATTATATTCCTACGGGGAGTATAGAATATAGATAAGATATATGGAGTTATAAGGAAAACAAAGATATATTTTTATTATGGCCACAATTTTGAGTTTTGAAGTTTTCAGACTTAGTCAATTTTCTCATATGTTGCCACCAATGACAAAGGGGGAGATTGTTGGAAATTTGGCTAAGTTAGATATCTAGATGTTTTCATTATGGAAACATATGATATACATGAAGACCGCATATGAAAGAGAGCAAGTATGATAAAGCACAGAGCAAAATTGTCTAAGTATGTGTAGTATTTTCCCAGTGTTACCCGAGATAGTTTTGATTGGCAACATCAATTGAAGTAAGTTTAGTTCTTGCGCACTTGAAAATAGATACTACAATGCATATTGAAGACTCATCTAAGAGCACAATTTTTTACGGTATGTACAGATGAATTTATTGCAGTATTACTAGAGATAGTGTTAAAGCCAACTGGACAGAGAATAAGACAGAATTGGTAAAGAGTTAAGGGATTATTTTGTTTATCAAAATAATGTCTTAATAATATAAAGGGATGACATCCTAGATGTTAACACTTGGGTAAATATGTATTTTGTGTAAAGTTTTATTTTTTGTAAAGCTGATTGTAAGAGTTATTAGTCCTAATAACTTGTATAAATGTAAGGCATATGGAATGTGAAGAAGTGTAATGATATAGATGATATAGTGAACATATATGTGAAAGGTATTAATGTGAAGTTGTGAAAGAAAAGAAAGAAAGTATAAGGTTATGTACCTTGCCCTATTTTGTAATCAGTAATTATTGTAAATTACATGTTTGGGCAGTGAGCTCATCTTGTAATCATACCATTTTGTACTACCAACTCTTAGCAAGTTTGATGCTTCTAAAAAGGCCTATAGTCCCTTAATCAAGACTAAGACACTATATATGTAGTAGGCTCCTAACAAGGTCAACATTCTTAATGGCATACTTTTGATTAGTGGATCTTTGTGGGTACTTTTCCCTTGGCCTAGGTTTCCTTGAGAAAAAATAATGTGTTATGAGTTGTTTTACTTTATTTCTATGCATGTTACTTAGTTTACTATGTTATGCATGTATCAAGTTAATCTATTATTAATGTAGGAGCATCCTAGGTGTAAGAGCAATCTTGCATCACCCAAAAATATTTTTGGTTTCGTTTCAATAAGGGCTATCTTGTGCAGACCTACTATTTATGGAAACTTGCTATTTTTAGTAAGTTGTTCATATGATCTTAGAATGTTCTAATTTCACATGTCAAGGTTTATCTTAGTCATATCAACCTACCAGTAAAGTTTCATTGCTAGATCAAGTCTAGTTTTGAAGATATTGAAAATTTTTAGTATTCAGAGTAGGGTACAGAAACTTTGAACTTAGTTTTGAAGGATTTAGAGGCCCTAGATGAGGTCAAAACTTTGGCTGATTGGAGCTTGAACAAGTCAAGCACTGTAGATTTCCTTGCACCCTTTCCAAATTGGGGTCATAATAGTCAATCAGGTCAACGGGTGATGACTTATGGTCTCCGGAAGTTGGGCCACCTGAAATGGAAAAAAATAATTTTCCTTCACAATTTTTGTTTGGGTTTCAAAAGTTATTTTGAGCCAACTATGATGTAATAAAATGAAAAATAAAATAACTCTAAGTTTGGTTGGCCCTAAGGGCTAAATTTTTGGAACCTTCTCGGGCGATGGAAATTGCCTATATAAAGAAGGCCCGTAGTGTTGTCTAGGTAGTTCTAGGTGGATCTGGGTAATGATTTGAGGCTTTGTCCTACAAAATATTGTAAGGTAAAATTCTCATCTGGCTTTGCATATTGTAATTCTAAATTTTACAATTCCACATTTGTGGAGATAATAAGAAGCCCATTTTCTATTCTTGCAAATTATTGTTGTTTCTTTGTTTATGTTATGTGTTTTTGGTATTAAGGGGAGCACCCTTCATCAAGTGGTATCAAAGAGGGAGTTCATGAGTGTGTAAATAGATCACCGAATGTGAGGCAATTTGCACTAGGACCGTGGTTTGGGTTTTAGCAAGCAGCATGAAAATGCCTCCATGAAGGGAACATGGCAAAAGAGATGGAGTTGTGACACTTGAGGTTAGAGCACTCTAGAGACAAGTGTGAGAATTGAAAGAAGAGATTCGTAGAGAAATGAATCTTAATGTCAGAGATGAAAGTGAGGATGAAGTCAAGGGAGAAGGAAATTTAGATCAAGAAGAAGGCAAAATTCTAAACTAGGAGGAAGAAAGACATTTTTGGGCCATTTCCAAGATCGGGAAAAGACCTAAGATTGAGATTCCTGCATTGTCAGGAAATCTTAACCTAGAGGAGTTGATCAACTGGATCAATGAATTAGAAGAATATTTTTAGTATGAAGATATCAAGGATCCTTATCAAGTCAAGTTTACGAAGGCCAGGCTGAAGGGTCATGCGAAGATCTGGTAGTAGGAGATCCAATTAGAGTGAAATCAAAAAGGAAATGATAAAATCACAAGATGGGATCAGATGGTGGATAAATTGAAGTGATAATTTATTCCTGTTGATTATGAGCTTGACCTACTAAAGAAAATGCAAAGTTTGAAGCAAGAAGGAAGATTTGTTCAGGAGTATACATAGGAGTTCTATCGAATCCTCATCAGAACAGGCCATGCAGAAGTTGATAAGGAGAAAGTTACTTGTTACCTTAATGGGTTGAGGCTGAGCATTCAAGAGGAGCTGAATTTGGTTTGAATAAACAATATTGAAGAGGCATACCAGCTTACCCTAAAAGTAGAGGTAAAGTTGAACAAAAAGTTTAAGAGAAAATAAAATGGAAGAGGTCGTGGTGGATGATCTGGTGGATGGTCATATGGAGGCCGAAATGAAGATCTAAAAAAGAAGGATGAGGCCAGTAGCAGTCAAAGTTAGAGAGGAAACAATTCCAATCATTTCTATGATCATAATAATATAGATCAAAGGGAAAGAGGAAGAGGACAAGGAGCGGGAAGAAGAGGCTTCTGTGGAATAGATTTTCACTATGGAGAAGAAGGTCATAGGGAATTTGAATGTCCTCAATGTTAAGGAAGGAAAGATATGAGGAATGAAGGATAGACCAAAGTTGCACATGTCGATGAAGAAGTCACATCATAACATTTTGAAGATGTTGAAAGAGGAGAAATGTTGATTAATAGAAGAGTCCTACTGAATGGTGAGAATGAACCTGAGCAAAGGAGGAGCCTATTTCAGACTAGATGCAAGTGTGAGGGTAAATGTTGTGATGTGATTATTGATAGTTGAAGCACTAAAAATTTTGTGTCAGAAGAGATGGTGAAAAAGTTGAATCTCAAGAGACAGAACCACCCACATCCATAGTGGATTCCTAGGTGCAGGATGACCATAAGGTCATGGTCAATGAATAATGCCTAGTGAAGCTCAAGATTGACAGATACCATGATGAGGTACTATGTGATATCATATCTATGGATGCATGTCATATGTTGTTAGGTAGACCATGGTAGTTTGATAGGCATGATGTACATGATGGTTGTGCGAATACCTATTCCCTAATGAAGAATGGAGTGTGACATAAGCTAAAGCCATTGAATGACATAGAAGAAAAGGTATGTGGTAATGCAAGAATAATTTTTTTTGATGGGAAAAAATTCCTAGATGGTATGAGGTATAAGCATGTGTGTTTTTCTTGAATTCCAAAAGCTGGTAAAGAGGAAGTAGAAGATATGCCTATAGAAGTTGCAAATTTGTTGAATGAGTTTTAGGATATTCTATCTAATAATGTTCCTGATGGATTACCACTGATATAAAAGATCAGTCATCAGATGGACCTAATTCTAGGAGCCAATTTTCCAAATAAGGTAGCACATAGAATGACACCAGCAGAAAGTGAGGAGTTGAATAGACAAGTACATGAGTTATTGCAGAAGGGGTTGATTCGAGAGAGTCTAAGTCCATGTGTTGTACTAGTAGTATTAGCACCAAATAAGAATGGATAATGGAGGATGTGTACAGGCTCGAGGAAAATAAACAAGATCACAATCAAGTATAGGTTTCCATTGCTAGAAATGGATGATATTATAGACTGTTTGAGTGGAGCTGTGTATTTCTCAAAGATAGATCTGAAGAGTGGATATAATTAGATTTGGATCAGAGAAGGAGATGAGTGGAAGACTTCCATCAAGACAAAGGAAGGACTGTATGAGTGGTTAGTCATGCCTTTTGGGATAACCAATGCACTGAGCACTTTCATGTGGCTCATGAATGAGGTTCTGAAAGAGTTTTTGGGTAAGTTTTTCATTGTTTACCTAGATGATATTTTGATCTTTAGTAAGACATTGGAGGAGCATATGATGCATATTCATACGGTGTTTGAGAAGTTGAGGGAAGAGAAATTATTGATTAATTTGAAGAAGTGCAATTTTGTGAAGAAAGAGTTAGTGTATTTGGGATTTGTAGTTTCAACAGAAGGTCTAAAAATGGACCCAGAGAAAGTGCAAGCTATCCTTGAATGGCCTACTCAAAGGAGTGCTACTGAGGTAAGATCTTTTTATGGTCTGGCTAGCTTTTATATAAAATTTATCAAAAAATTTAGTAGTATTTGTGGACCTTTGACTGAAACAATGCGAGGGGATAGAAAAGAGTTCAAGTGGACTAATGGGGCAGATAAGAGTTTTAAACTATTGAAATAGAAAGTTACAGAATAGTCTATTTTAGCACTTACAGATTTTAATAAGGTGTTTCAAGTAGACTGTGATGCTAGTGGTACTACAATAGGAGTTGTTATAAGCTAAGAAGGTAAACCTATTTCTTATTTTAGTGAAAAGCTAAATGATTCCAAGAGAAAATAATCTATTTATGATCAGGAATTTTATGCTATAGTTCAAGAATTGAAGAAGTGGAGACACTATTTGCTTCTTGAGGAGTTTGTTTTATATACTGATCATCAAGCTTTGTAATATTTGAATAGTCAAGGAAAGTTGAATCAGAGGCATTTGAAATGGGTTGAGTTTTTGTAGAGTTACACATTTGTTTTGAAACATAGGAGTGGAAAGTCTAACAGGGTTGCAGATGTGCTTAGCAGAAGGAAACTATTATTGATAGAGATGCAGATTGAGGTAGTTGGGTTCAAGGAACTCAAGAATTTATATCCAAAGATCCTAATTTTGGAGAAGCTTGGAAAGCTTGTAAGGAACCTATTACTCTAAATAGAATGAAGTGGTTGGATTTCATCACTCAGGATGATATGCTATTTAGAGGGAGTCAATTGTGCAATCCACAAAGTTCTATGAGGGAGAATCTCATCAAGGAGAAGCATAATGAAGGATTAGCTGGACATTTTGGTTGTGATAAATCTTTGCTTTGGTTAGTGAGAATTATTATTGGCCATAATTACAACAAGATCTCAAGAAGTTTGTACAGAGTTGCAAAGTATGACAAATGGTGAAAGGAGTGAAGAAAAATAGAGGGTTGTATTAGCCATTACCTATACCTAAGAAACCATGAGAGGATATCAGTATGGACTTTGTTCTTGGTTTATCAAGGACTTAGTGGGGACATCATTCAATTTTGTGGTGGTTGACATATTTTTGAAGATGGCACATTTTATTCCCTACAAGAAGACTAATGATGTTGTTCATGTAGCAAAATTGTTTTTCAAAGAGGTAGTGAGACTACATGGTTTTCCAAAGACCGTAGTTTTAGATCGAGACACTAAATTTGTTGGATATTTCTAGCGTACATTGTGAAAGAAGTTGAAGACAGATTTGAAGTTCAGTTCATCTCATCATCCATGGACTGATGGATAGACAGAGGTGGTGAATAGAAGTTTGGGAAATTTGTTGAGATGTTTCATTGGAGACAAGCCAACAAGATGGGATTTCATTTTACCATAGGTGGAATTTGCATATAAAAAATTATGTCAATAGGAGTACTAGTAAATCACTATTTCAGATTGTATATGGTAGTAGTCCCAGAAATGCATCTGAGTTGAGAAAGATAGATAAAGGATAAATAAGTAGTTTTTAAGCTAAGGATTTTGTAGAACATTTGAAGAACATCCATGAGGAAGTGAGGAAGCACATTACCAAGATGAATGCATAGTATAAGGCTAAGGCAGATGAGAAAAGGAGGTATAAGGAATTTCAGGTTGGAGATGAAGTCATGGTTCATTTGTGGAAGGAGAAATTTTCAGTTGGTACATACAACAAGCTGAAAAATGAAGAAGTTTGGGCCATGTAAGATACTGAAGAAGTATGATTTAGGAAATGCATATGAGGTAGAATTGCCAACTGAGCTGAATATTTCACCAGTGTTTAACACTTTAGATTTGACAGAGTATCATGAGGGAGGTATTGAAGATGACATCATAGTAGCATAGTGGAGTATTCCAACTACCAATTTAGCTACCAAGGAGATTGAGGACATACTAGATAGTCATGTTGGCAGAAATACTAGGAAAAGGACATATGAAGAATATCTAGTCAAATGGAAAGGGCAACTTGTTGAAGATTCATCATGGTTGACAAATGAGGAGGTTAACCATCTTATTTTTCCTCTTCACACCTAAGATGTGATGGGGTCACTTCTCAAATTACCCTCATTATTTGATGCAGGAGCATTCTGGGTGTAAGAGCAATCTTGCATCACCCAAAAATATTTCTGATTTATTTTCAATAAGGGCTATCTTGTATAGAGCTGCTATTTATGGAAACTTGCTATTTTTAGTAAGTTGGTCATATGATCTTGGAATATTTTGATTTCACATGTCGAGGTTCATCTTAGTCATATCAGCCTGCCTGTAAAGTTTCATTGCTAGATCAAGTCTATTTTTAAAGATATTGAAATTTTTTTGTATTGGCAGCAGGGTACAGAAACTTTGAACTCAGTTTTTAAGGCTTTAGAGGCCCTATATGAGGTCAAAACTTCAATTGATTTGAGCTTGTGTGAGTCAAGCACTATAGAGATCCTCGCGCTCTTTCTGAATTGGGGTCATAATAGTCAATCAGGCCAACGGGTGATGACTTATGGTCTCTGGAAGTCGGGCAACCTGAAATGGCAGAAAATAATTTTCCTTCAAAATTTTTGTTTAGGTTTCAAAAGTTATTTTGAGCTGACTATGATGTAATAAAATGAAAAATAAAATAATTCTAAGTTTGGTCAGCCCTAAGGGCTAAAGTTTTGGAACCTTCTTGGGCAGTGGAAATTGCCTATATAAAGAAGGCCCGTAGTGTTGTCTAGGCAGTTCTGGATGGATCTGGGTAATGATTCGAGGCTTTGTCCTATAGAATATTGTAAGGGAAAATGCCCATGTGGCTTTGTATATTGTAATTCTAAAATTTTTAATTCCACATTTATGGAGATAATAAGAAGCCCATTTTTTGTTCTTCCAAATTGTATTTGTTTCTCTATTTTTGTTATGTGTTTGTGGTATTAAGGGGAGCACCCTTCATCAGTTATATCCATAATTAGGTGAAATTAAAAGATTGTAAAATATTTATTCACCCCCCCCCCCTTAGTATTCCCTATTTCTAACATTTTTTGCCATAATGACAACACTATATTAGGCCATATACAATAGTATAGTCAACTTGCCAACACCTTCAACACCAATCTTGAATGGATCTTGGAATAGGAAGAAGCTTGAATGGATATGGAGGAAGAAATCTTAAAAAAGAGGCCTCCATAGAGCTTGAATCCTTTAATTGCTACCAATGGATCTCCTTGATGAATTGAATCTTGAATGCTTGAATACCTGAATGCTTGAATGCTCACTTTGATAAATTATGCATAGATGATCCTCCCTTTTCTTTCCTTTTCCCTTCCTTGTACACTAGTCTAGGACACAAACTTCTAGAGAGAATGACATATGAGAAATAAAGTCCCATTAGGCTCATAATTTTAGAAGTGGACCTATATTAAATGTCTTTTAAGAGTCACCATTTCAAAGCCTGAAGCAGCCGACCCGAAAGTGGGAAAGAATTCTTTCCAAACCTTAACATCTAGAAATATTTGGAATTAAAAATTTAGACTCTGAGTCAAGGTCAAGGTCGACCTTGACCTTGGTTAGGATCGAGGTCAACCTTGACCTTGAGGTCAAGAACCTCAAAATATCAGAGCAAGATACTAGAAATAGGTAGGAAAGAAGTGGAAAATAGGGCAAGATAGGGAAAAAACTACATCCAATTCAAAGACCCATTCAAGGCATTTGACATGACCCCAAACCACTTACTCAAAGGGCTAAAATAGTCCTGAATGGAAGTGCTTCCATTTTTTGATGATACATTTAGCCTCCACTTTAGAAAGAGTATGGACTCAATGCAAACTCTTGGTAAAGGAGATCACAAAGAAAAAGAAAATCTTATTGAAATCAAAGGGATGAAGAAATCCTCAAGCCCTTAGGGACTCAATTCTTTGTCAACCCCAAGATTACAATAAGAGAGATATCACTAGAGAAAATATAGAAGAGGGTGTGACTACCTCACCCAATGAGAACCTATGTCCCATTATGAATCATGTAAGGAAATAATGTAACTGGAAAGATGGAGTTGAACTGCTTAGTGAATGTGGTTGCTCACTAGTCAACCCATCAAGGATTCACCCTCAGGAATATTCTATTCCAAAAGAGAAAATCCAAAATAAGAGAGGTCCAGTCTTAAGGACACCTTATGACCTTAAGGGATCAAAACTTTGTAAATTGAAACCAGAGGGATCAAGAGATCCTATAAGGTAAAAATCCATGCTTTAAGGATTAGTCTCTAATCCATAAAGGGGGAAAAAAAACTCCTAAGTCTAAAAATATTTTGAATGTGCATGTGTGCAAAAGGTGAGAAGAGCGTATGCCCCCATGTTAAAGTCATTGCTAACACTTTAATAAGAGAAATGGTTTGAACGGAAACATAAACAACTCCATTGATTATGGTTTCACTACAAGATGACCCCAAGTGAAGATGAATCAAGGTACATACCACATAAAGATATAGAGAATGTACAAAAGGGATCTACCTACCATGGGGTCAGTATGATCATAAGATTATATATATATATATATATATATAAGAATAGAGATACATAAAGAGGAATAGTACAATAGGTTCAATTCCTTTATCACCTTGCACCAACAAAGTAACAAGGGTCGTATAAAAAGAATCTAACAAACATTTAGAAAACACAATACAATAGCAAAACACATAAAAAGATACCATGGAGGAAAATCTAATCAAGCACATCACCTACTCTCCCCATCTTGGTCTATATCATTTAGGTAAGGTGGAAAACTCACAAGAGAAAATATATCTAACACAATAAGAATAATAACCAGTTCCAAAAAAGGATCCTCTTGAGAATCATGATGTTCAATACTAGGTGTAATTATCAATTGTGTTGAAAGTATATTAGGTAAATTAGTATCAATTTCAATAGTCTCATATTCATCATTATCATCATTAGAATCATCAAGAGTATCTTCTTCATCAAGATTAATCAAAATAGAATCTAAGATATGAATAGAATCATCATAATCATTCAAATAAACATCATTATTAACATTAACTTCTTTCAACACATCAGGTATAGGCTAGTCAAAATAAGGTAAAGAACTTTGAAGAATAGAGTCATGGGTCTTAGCTTGAGCCCGATGCCTCTTATGAAATACATTGGTAGATTGGTTACATTTTTTCTTGTATGAAATATGTTGAGAACTAGGAGGAACAACCACCAGTTCCTTCATGGGTTATATAGGAGGATTAGTAGGATTCTTATTAGGTTGAAAAGCAACACTAGGAGCTTGATTAACAGAACTAGAAGAAACAGATAAAGGAGGTATGGAAGGTGTAGGCAAAAGACCATTATTGAGATCCATCTGAGGCATGCTTAACTCAATAATCTTGCAATGTTTATAGGCTTGATATGAAGAAAAAAGGTTATCAAGCTGAGAATAACATGAATTAGGTAATGAAGGTCAAAACAAGTCAAGAGTAGCACAATCCCTAGGTCTAGAAGGTTGATATAAACCATGATTAATAATTTTCACTTCTTCATCATGAATAAATTTAATACACTTATGGATAGGAGAAGCAACAACATGTAGGGAATTCAACCAAGGCAAACCAAGCTTAACTTGTGTATCATCTTAAAATAGAAGCACTTCCATGTTAAGAACATTTATCCCTCTCAGTAGGTAGGTCCTTGGCTTGAATCTGGCTTTTCTCCTCACTCTGCCCCTTTTTCCACCCTCTTTCTGCACTTTTTTCGCATTATGGATTGAGATCTTGAAATCTTTGACTTCAAGGTCAAGGTCGACCTTCTAGGTCAAGGTCCATTGGAAACTGCAATTGAAGCAATTTTTGTATTATCATTGATGTCAAACCTTAACTCGTAAGACTGTTGCTATGTAAGAAAGTACTATATCTATTTGATTGTTGTGAAGGTTGTGGGAAAGGTTGGTAACAATAGAACCTATGGAAAGGTTGAGTTATCTTGATACTTCAATGGGTACTTGACTATGTGTCACAATGATAAGATAATGTGTTGTTTATCTAAGTGAGAATGAAGACTAAACTATTAGGCTTAACTGAGCGAAAATGAAGAAATCTAGTTTAAGACGAGTGATGTTAGTGTCGACCGAGCTAGTATATGCCGAGAAAATTTAATGTTGACCAAACATCAGTTAATTGTCAAGGAAGACAGTATTAACTGAGGAAACATTTCTTGTGATGAATGAGCTTTTTAGAGAAGACCGAGGAGTTGAACACAATATTGACCGAGCATTAGTAATTTACATTTGAGGAAGAATTCAGATTCCTAGTTGACATATTTGAATTCTTGGATTATGTAAATTGTGTTAACTTTATTTATTGATTGTATGGAAGTATTTAATACATTATAAAATGTTTTATTTTAAATCTATAAGGATATTTGAGATGTTTCTAGAAGGATAGATGAAGAACACAAAGTTGGAAGGATTCGATGAAACTGACCTAACCCTAAGATCTATAGAGGAGAATAAGCGCCAAAAGTTGTATCAACCTAAATGAGGAAGTATTAAGGAAACCTAAGCATGAGGTTGAGTGTGTGATGTAGAGGAGATGTTGTTGTTGTTATTGACTGTATAAGTAGAAAAGGCTAAAGGAGAAGTGTTATGATTTCTTAAAAGGATTTCTAAGTAGATCAGTGATTGAGATGGAAATGAATCATAGTCAGTAAGCCAACATATGTGTATGGAATTGGATCTGATATTTTCAAAGTGAGTTGTATGTTTTCAGATCAATATTACTGTTACTCTCTAACCATTATATTAGTCAAAATTCTTTTAATAAAGGTTGACCTAAAATTCATTTGTATAAATCCTTTGAACAAGGTTTCATTCTAATGGAATGTATGTAAGTCATATAACAAGGCACACTTTTAACAAAGTGGTTTAAATCTTTTAACTAGGTCACACCTGATAGTGTGTTTGTAACATTTGATAGGGTTGGATTTTCACATAGTTCACTTCAAAAGAGTGAATATATAAGTAACATGTTACAAAGTGGTTTTTCTCAAATTGGGATTCCACTATAAATCCTAGTGTTAATACTTGTGTGATTGTTTTGGTTTGAACATTTCTATGTTTTGCAAGTTAGATATTATTGGAAAGTGGACTACACTATTATATGTTTTTGTTATGCAATCAGTGATGATCAAGTAGCTATTGGATGTTAGATTTGATTTTTTAAAGAGTTTAAAAGTTTGTTTTATACATCTAGACCTGAGAACAATTGATTCACCCCCCCTCTTTGTTGTTCTAAATCATATTAACAATTGGTATCAGAGCTGTTGGTGCTTTTAGAGAACAATTTTAAAGGTACTTGAAGCAAATGATCAGGATGTATAAGGAGGTACCAAAGCTAAATAAGGAGAACTTCCCTGCATGGCAAAGCCTAATGAAGCTACATCTTGTCGATATTGGTGATTCTGTAAAGTATTATGTTGAGCGTGATTATGTAACACCTATTGCACCTCTGAAAGTTGACAAAATGAGAGCTAAACAAGAGGACAACCAAGCAATATTGGAAATTGCATCTGCCCTAAGCTACCCTAAATTTTAAGACATCAAAGACTACACAAATGCAAAACAAATGTGGGACACTCTTGCAAACATCTATGGTGGTGACAAATTTACTGAGAGAAAAAGCTGAGAGCCCAAGAGATAAATTTTATGAAATGAAAATGCAACAAGGTGACAATATTGCATAGTATTATGGTAGAATAAAAGAAGTTGTAAATGCTATTAGAGGAGCCAATGGAACTATTGATGATGAAACTGTTATATGAAAAGTATTGAGAACTTTGCATCCTATTTATGCCATCAAAATTTTAGCAATTCAAAAATCTAGATGTAACCCTAATAATACTCTTACTTTAGAAAGTTTGGTTGGTAAGCCTACTACTTTTGAGCTTTCTAACTATGATAACTTCACTTTTGCTAATGTTGAATCTACTTTTAAGTCACAAATGGTTCTAAGAAAGTCAAAGAAAGAGAAAGAAAGATGCATCAATGAGAGTGAAAGTGAAAGTGACACATCTGATGAAGAATTTGAGGATCTTGAAGCTCTTATGGCTAGAAGATTGAGAAGGGAAAAAGGAAAGGAGAAAGGTAAACTCCCTATTATATATTTTTCATGTAATAAAGTTGGTCATATAGCTGCAAGATGTCCTAAAAGGGATGATAAGGATGAAGAAAGAGATAGCAAGTATAAAGACATAAGAGAGGATAGAGGTTATGAAAGGTACAAGGATTACAAGGGAAATGGTAAGAAATCCTTCTACATTGCTGAGGAAGAAACTGACACTTATAGTGATGATTTTGAGGTTTAGGTTGTCTATGTTGCTATGAAAGATGAGTCTAATGAAGATGAGAAAATTGCATTGATATCCTATGTGAACAAAAATGATAAGTGGATTATTGATAGTGGTTGGTCACACCACATGACTGGTGACAAAAGTAAGTTTGATACCTTAGATCATTATAAAGGTAGAAGTGTAAAATTTGGAAAAGATGCACCATGTTCTATTAGAGGTAAAGGATTGATTAAGCTGACTAATAAGATTACCTATGAAAATTTATATTGGGTAGAAGGTCTTAACTATAATCTTTTGAGTGTTGCACAGCTTAATAGCATTGGATACTGAGTGAAAATTCATCATAGGAAGGCCAAAATATTTGATGCCACTAGTGAACTGATTGGAAGTGGAGAACAGACTAGAGGTAATTTGTTCTATCTAGACCTATCTGAAGAGACATGTATAATTGCACAACTTGATGATATATGGTTATGGCATAAGTGGCTATCTCATGTTAACTTTGATAATCTGGTAGAAATTAGTAAAAAGAAGAAAGTGAGAGGATTGCCTAGATTGAGTAAACTTGAGAATGTAATGTGCAAACAATGTCAATTGGGTAAGATGACAAAATCTAGTTTCGAGAGAAAGACTTTTACTTCTAAGAATGCTTTAGATTTGGTTCATACTGACCTTTGTGAACCTATGGGTGTACAAAGCTATTTTGGTGCTAGATATTTTATTATGTTTGTTCATGATTACACCAGAATGATGACTGTAATATTCTTAAAAGAAAAAATTGATGCTTTTCAATTTTTAAGTGGTATTTGGCTAAGGTTGAAAAGGAGACAGGTAGAAACCTAAACTATCTGATATTTGACCAAGGTGGACAATTCATATCCAATGAGTTCAATCTCTTTTGCAATGACAGAGGAATCATAAGACAGATGTCTGCACCTAGAACACCTCCACAGAATGGTATAGCAGAGAGAAGGAATAGATCTATCATGGATTGTGCAAGAACACTAATTATCGAAAAGAATGTTGCACAAAAATACTGGAAAGAAGTTGTAAGTACAATTGTTTGCATGCACCCTAAACTGGTCGCCTAGACTTTGGGCCCCCATTCATTAATTTATCAATTTCTTGAATCAATGCCTTGCAATATTTTCAATTCAAATCAATTTCCTTGATCAAATCATAATTAATTAAAATATTTCAATATTTCCTAAGGTTTGGTCATTTTATCCTAAGTTTTATTTAATTAAGAGAACATGCTCCATTTTAATTAAATAAAAAAATCTTTTAATTAAATTATAAAATCACTTTATCCTAAGCCACATTTAATTAAAAGAACAAATCTCTTTTAAATGAATAAAAAAATCTTTTAATTAAATAATGGAAACCACTTTGCTAAAAATAATAAATAAATAATAAAAGAAAAAAGACTTTTTGTCTACACATTGAATGCACACTTTCCAAGATGAGTGGAATCTCCTTTTACCTCTTAATCACTTCCACACATCTTTTTGCCTCTTAATCATGTCCATTGATTTTGCCTCTTGAGAATCTTGAGCACATGGATCAACCAAGATTTAAATCTCCACCATTGCTCATTTCTTTTTACCTCTTAATCTTGACCATCCATTCATTTCTAAAATCTTTTATAAGGATCCCTCTCCTTCTCATTTATACATGGAGATTTTAGAGATCTAGATTTTATGTTATTGTTATGCAGGTTTGGAGAATGATTTTGGAGGAGAATTTGAGCACTTGAGCTTGAACATTACAACTTCTCTTTTCTTGTCTTCTTCTCTCATGTCTCCATGGCAATCCATTTAGATTAATATTGCACTTCCATATTAAATTAGATTCATATTTCATTTCATAGAATAATCTTGCATAATCATTTCCTTTCATAGATTAGTTTGCTTTTATGCATTGTTATCATATAGAATAGCTTTCATTTTCATTTACATACATATTTGATGATCATGGAGACTAGCATTCTTATTTTTCCTTTTTGAATCTCTCATTTTATGGTGTACTTGCATGGGCACAAACTAGGTCTGATCTGAGGGCCTCCATCATAAACCCTTACACTCCATGAATAAAGAGCTATGAGTCGCTATTTGAGACCTCATTCTTGAGAAATCTTGGATTTAATGACTCATAGAAGTGTGTCAATATTTTACCACACATTTTTGGTGCCCACCGTGGGGCAACCCACCTTTACATGCTTGTTTTGGTTATTTTTTGAGCTAACCCCCTTGTGCAGATTTGCTTGGAGACTAAAACCCTACATTTTCAAAGATATGATTATATCTCCCAAACGGCTTGGAGTTTTGGTCTAAAATTTATTTTGCAGGTTGGTGACATATTAGAGAAGCTTCATTAAAACATTAAGAATTTTTTGAGGTATTTTGAATTTTTTATAATTTTTTCTTTATTTTTCATAAAAAATTAATTTTCGACACAAATCAGCATATTTTTTGAAAATTTTTAGATTTTCAAAAATCTCTTTAAATTCTATAGGAGTTCCATTGTTTTTGTTTTAAATTTGCATGCAATATCATAGCTTAAATAGTCGATTTACAAAAACTGGTCTATTTTGGTAAAATGGGTCTCTAGGGCACAAATGAAGATATTTTTTTGAAATTTTTGCATTTTTAGAAAGCTCTCTATTTTTTGGCAGGGATCTCTATTTTACATTTCTATTTTTGTGGCTGAAATTATATCAAAAAATTAGATCTTGTTGACTAGGTCAAATGCAAACAAACTAAAATTTTGTGATGAGTGTGCACTTATTTTTCATGGTTCAATTCATGATATGAGTTGTCATTTGGATTATTTTCTAGCTATTATTACTCTTAAAAATTGATTTTTAGATCAAACCCTGGGGTTTTCATAAGGTCGATATACATTGCATATCTTGTTTGCTTGTTTTCTTGTTGGAGAGTTTGTGGCTTGCTTGCACAAAAAAATCTCAACAAAAATCTACTAAGCATGTTGCTTTGGACTTGAGGTATTTTTTTGTATCTCTATAACATTTGGATTTTGGAAATTAAAATGAACCTCTCATGTGTCTTTCTTGAGTGATTATTGCTTTTATAGATCACACTTCAATTTTGGTGTCTAAAAAGAACGTAGATTCACTTTCTTGCATATATGTTTCACATAGTAAATAGGCCCTATGAACACTTTTTGTGGAGTTCTTGAGAGAGTGAGCTTCATTCGCTTATTTTACATGTGAAGCTCTTCTCAAAGATAGATCCTCTTGTAGGTAGGGATGATATTGTTACTATCTCATGGTCTTACTTGGTTTAGTCCTAAACATTGATCGGTACATTCTCTCTTGGACCCACTTAGAGAGCTCAGTAGACATTGTTATTGACATCATGAACCTTGGTGAGGTGGTTTCAATCTTAGCATGTCAATGAATTTTCTTGCTATGTTTGGGTGAAGTGAAGAGGCTAGAGGATTATGCTCTACTCCCTTTTTGAGTAGTATCAAAAACTCATATCCTTGAATCTAAACCAAGTCCCCATGTGGTCATTTTTGTGAGTCACCTTGTTAGAGAAGGTTAACCATAGTGGAAACTCCCTTTATTTGGTAAACCATGTGGATAGAACCTCAAGAGGTAATAGCCATTTTTTCCATGGTAGGAACAACCACTATATAAATGTGCTTGTGAAATAAATCTCCATCGGTGTAGTTTCTTGTTGGGCAGTCAGATCTCCTCAACATCTTCGATTGATTAAATTCTCAGAATGTGTCAAAACCCTGGTGCTCCTGGATTGGAGATCACCCTCTTGAAATTGCAAAAGTTGCAGATTTGACCATTTCTACGAACCATAGTGCAACCAAAAATTTTTTTGTAGGACTATGTGCATGACTGAAAAACATTTTGATAACATACACAAATAGCATCTTTAGAGAGTTGAATACTATGTCACTATTCTTGTTCATGTGCAAGGTTGCTTTGTCCCTTTCTTATTGTTTGAAGACAATTTTTTGCTTGAACTCCTTGAATTCTATCTTGCGTGCCTGATTAGTGATAAAAATCTATTAATGCATCTAGTTGGTCACATTAAACAAACAAATTTGAGTTCCCAAGTGATAAAAACTTCAAAGATCTCCCCAAAAGTGCTATGACATGTTTCTCAACATCCAAATGAACTTAAATGGTATCAAGTTGCACAAAATGACTCTTGGTCTTCATTCTTCCACATCTCCCATGTCTTCCTAGTCTCCCATTTCCATCATTTCTCTTCTTCCTTCACGCTTTTTCCTCTTCTTCCTAAACTCTTCACATCTTCTTGATTCTTTTCCTCTTATTATCTAGTCTACCTTCTTCTATTCATCTCTTCTGTCACTTCCATGCTTGATTCCTCTTCTTCTAGAACCATGAATTTCAACTATCTTGTTATGGAACCTCTCTTAAAAATAAATGATCTCGAACTCATATCTCAATTTGAAGAGTTTTATTCCTCCAATAGTCCTTCTAGATATTACACAGGTGATAAACTTAAGACAAAAATTAAAAAAAAAATTGATTGAATCAGATGCCTTTGCTAGGATCATACACATGATCCTGTCACGACCTCCTTCCAAACATTTTTTATCTTCTAAGTTTTCTCATCCTTCCTCATCTTCCAAGTCTTTCCATCACTCTTCTAGACATTATTTGCATTCCTCATTATTGATGAAGGGTGCTCCCCTTAATACCACAAACACATTACAGATATAGAGAAACAACAACAATATGCGAGAACAGAAAATTGGCTTCTTATTATCTCCACAAATGTGGAATTACAAACTTTCAGAATTACAATATGCAAAGCCACATGGGAATTCCCTTACAATATTCTGTAGGACAAAGCCTCGAACTATTACCCAGATCTACTACCCAGAACTATTCTGAACTGCCTAAGACAATAATACAGCCTTCCTTATATAGGCAATTTTCCACCGCCTGGGAAGGTTCCAGAATTTTAGCCAATAAGGCCGACCAAACTTAGAATTATTTTATTTTACATTTTATTACATCATAGTCGGCTCAAGATAACCTTTGAAACCCGAACAGAAATTTTGAAGAAAATTATTTTTCGCCATTTTAGGTGGCCCAACTTCCGAAGACCATAAGTCATCACCAGTTGACCCGATCGGCTATTATAACCCCATTTCGAAAATGCCACGAAGCGCTCTACAGGCTTGGCCAACACAAGCGCCCATCACCCAAATTTTTGACCTCATCCGGGACCTCTAAAGCCTTCAAAATTGAGTTCAAAGTTTCTGTATCCTGCTGCCAAAACTAAAAATCTTCAATATCTTCCAATATACAGTTGATCCGGTAATGAAACTTTACTGGAAGACTTATATGACCAAAATGAACCTCCAAGAAAGAAATCAGATCATTCTGAGCACATACAAAAATTACCAAAATTAGTAACTTTCCATAAATAGCAGCTCTGCACAAAATAGCCCTTATTGAATACAAAAATAGAAATATTTTTGGGTGATGCAAGATTGCTCTTACACCTAGGATGCTCCTGCATCAGACACCTGGGGTAATTTGAGAAGTGACCCTGTCACGACTCAGGTGTGCAGAGGAAAACCAAGACGGCTAACTTCCTCCTTTGTCAGCCATGATGAATCTTCAACAGGTCATCCTTTCCACTTGACCAGATATTCTTCATATGTCCTGTTCCTTGTGCTTCTGCCAACACGACTGTCTAGTATATCTTCGATCTCCTTAGTGTCTGAACTAGTTGCTGGAATACTCCACTGTGCTGCTGTGATCTCATCTTCAACACCTCCTTCATGATACTCTGTCAGATCTAAAATGTTAAACACTGGTGAAATATTTAGCTCAGTAGGCAATTCTACCTCATATGCATTTCCTGAATCATGTTTCTTCAGTATCCTACATGGTCCAAACTTCTTTATTTTCAGCTTGTTATATGTACCAATTGGAAACCGCTCCTTCCGCAAATGAACCATGACTTCATCACCAACTTGAAATTCCTTATACCTCCTTTTCTCATCTGCCTTAGCCTCATACTGTGCGTTCATCTTGGTAATATGCTTCCTCACCTCCTCATGGATGTTCTTCAAGTGTTCTGCAAAATCTTCAGCTTCAGCACTACTTATTTCTCCTTTATCTATCTTCCTCAATTCAGATGCATTTCTTGGACTACTTCCATATACAATCTGGAATGGTGATTTACCAGTGCTCCTATTGATAGAATTATTGTATACAAATTCTACCTGTGGTAAAATCAAATCCCATACTGTTGGCTTATCTCCAACCAAACATCTCCGCAAATTTCCCAAACTCCTATTCACCACCTCTGTCTATCCATCAGTCTGTGGATGATGTGATGAACTGAACTTCAAATCTATCTTTAACTTCTTCCACAATGTACGCCAGAAATATCCAACAAACTTAGTGTCCCGATCTGAAACTATGGTCCTTGGCAAACCATGAAGTCTCACTACCTCTCTGAAAAACAATTCTGCTACATGAACAGCATCATTAGTCTTCTTGCAGGGAATGAAATGTGCCATCTTTGAAAATCGGTCAACTACTACAAAAATTGAATCATGTCCCCGCTGTGTCCTCGGTAAACCAAGAACAAAGTCCATACTGATATCCTCCCAAGGCTTCTCTGGTATAGGTAATGGCTGATACAACCCTGTATTCTGCTTCACTCCTTTCACCATCTGACATACTCTGCAACTCTGTACAAACTTCTTCACATCTTGCTGCAATTGTGGTCAATAATAATTCTCACCAACCAAAGCAAGGGTTTTATCACGACCAAAATGTCCAGCCAATCCTCCACTATGCTTCTCCTTGATGAGATTCTCTCTCATAGAACTTCGTGGAATGCACAACTGACTCCCTCTAAATAACATATCATCTTGGATGATAAAATCCAGCCATTTCATCCTGTCTAGAGTAACAGGTTCTGTACAAGCCTTCCAAGCTTCACCAAAATTAGGATCCTCTGGATACAAATTCTTGAGTTCCTTGAACCCAACCACTTCAATCTGCATTTCTGTCAGCAATAGTTGCCTTCTGCTAAGAGCATCTGCAACCCTATTAGACTTTCCACTCCTGTGTTTCAAAACAAATGTATAACTCTGCAAAAACTCAACCCATTTCAAATGCCTTTGATTCAATTTTTCTTGACTATTCAAATATTGCAAAGCTTGATGATCAGTATACAAAACAAACTCCTTAGGAAGCAGATAGTGCCTCCACTTTTTCAATGCCTGAACTATAGCATAAAATTCCTGATCATAAACAGAATATTTTCTCTTGGCATCATTTAATTTCTCACTGAAATAAGCAACAGGTTTACCTTCTTGGCTCATAATAGCTCCTATTGCAGTACCACTAGCATCACAATCTACTTGAAACACCTTATTAAAATCTGGAAGTGCTAAAACAGGTTGTTCTGTAACTTTTTGTTTCAATAATTAAAAACTCTTTTCTGCCCCATTAGTCCACTTAAACTCTTTTCTATCCCCTCTCATTGTTTCAGTCAAGGGTCCACAAATACTGCTAAAATTTCTGATAAACTTTCTGTAAAAGCTAGCTAGACCATGAAAAGATCTTACCTCAGTAGCACTCCTTGGAGTAGGCCATTCAAGGATAGCCTGTACCTTCTCTGGGTCCATTTTTAGACCTTCTCCTGAAACTACAAATCCCAAATACACTAACTCTTTCTTCACAAAACTGCACTTCTTCAAATTAATCAACAATTTCTCTTTTCTCAACTTCTCAAATACCATACGAATATGCATCATATGCTCATCCAATATCTTACTAAAGATCAAAATATCATCTAGGTAAACAATGAAAAACTTACCCAGAAATTCTTTCAGAACCTCGTTCATGAGCCGCATGAAAGTGCTCGGTGCATTGGTTAGCCCAAAAGGCATGACTAACCACTCATATAGTCCTTCCTTTGTCTTGAAGGCAGTCTTCCATTCATCTCCTTCTCTGATTCAAATCTGATGATATCCACTCTTCAGATCTATCTTTGAGAAATACACAGCTCCACTCAAACAGTCCATAATATCATCCATTCATGGCAATGGAAACCTGTACTTGATTGTGATCTTGTTTATTGCCCTGGAATCTGTACACATCCTCCATTCTCCATTCTTCTTTGGTGCTAATACTACTGGTACAGCACAGGGACTCAGACTCTCACGGATTAATCCTTTTTGTAACAGTTCATGTACTTGTCTGTTCAACTCCTCACTTTCTGCAGGTGTCATTCTGTGTGCTGCCTTATTCGGAAAACTCACTCCTGGGATCAAATCCATCTGATGACTGATCTTCCTAACTGGTGGTAATCCATCAGGCACGTTATCGGATACAATATCCTGAAACTCATTCAACAAATCTGCAACTTCTACAGGAACATCTTCTACTTCCTCTTTACCAGCTTTTGGAATTAAAGCAAAACATACATGCTCATGCCTCATACCATCTAGGAAATTTCTTCCATCAACAAAAGTTATCCTTGCATTACCACATACCTTTTCTACAGTCTCCTTCAATGGTTTTAGCTTATGTCACACTCCATCCTTTGTCAGGGAATAGGTATTCGCATGACCATCATGTACAGCACATCTGTCAAACTGCCATGGTCTACCCAACAACATATGACATGCATCCATAGATATGATATCACACAATACCTCATCTTGGTATCCGCCAATCTTGAACTTCACCAGGCATTGTTCATTGACCATGACCTTGTGGTCATCCTGTACCCAGGCAATCCGATATGGATGTGGGTGTTTCTGTCTCTTGAGCTTTAACTTTGTCACCATCTCTTCTGACACCAAATTATCAGTGCTTCCACTATCAATAATCACATCACAACATTTACCTTCGCACTTGCACCTGGTGCGAAACAAGCTTCTTCTTTGCTCAGGTTCATTCTCACCACTCAACAGGACTCTTTTGTTAATCAACGTTTCTCCTCTTTCAGTATCTTCAAAATTTGATGATCTGACATCTTCATCTACATGTGCAACTCTTGCCTGGCCTTCATTTCTCCTGTCTGTTCTTCCTTGGCCCTGAGGACATTCAAATGCCCTATGACCTTCTTCTCCACAGTGAAAACATGTTCCACGGAAGCCACCTCTTCCAGATCCTTGTCCTCTTCCTCTTCCTCTCTGATCTCTATTATTCTGATCTTGGAAATGATTGGAATTATTTCCTCACTGATTCTGACTGCTACTGGCCTCATCCTTCTTTTTCGTATCTTCATTCCGGCCACCATATGACCGTCCACCAGATCATCCACCACGACCTCTTCCATTTTGTCTGCTCTCAAACTTCTTGTTCAGCTTTTCCTTTACTTTTAGGGCAAACTGGTATGCCTCTTCAATACTTTTCATTCAAACCAGATTCAGCTCCTCCTGAATGCTTGGCCTTAACCCATTAAGGTATCGGGCAACTTTCTCCTTATCAGCTTCTGCATGGCCTGTTCTGATGAGAAGTCGGTAAAACTCCTCTGTATACTCCTGAACAGATCTTCCTGCTTGCTTCAAACTCTGCATTTTCTTCAGTAGGTCAAGCTCATAATCAACAGGAATGAACTGTCGCTTCAATTTATCCACCATCCGATCCCATCTTGTGATTTTATCTTTCCCTCTTCTATTTCGCTCTAATTGAATTTCTTGCCACCAGATCTTCGCATGACCTTTCAATCTGGCCTTCGCAAATTTGACCCTATCAAGATCCTCAACATCTTCGTACTCAAAATATTCCTCACATTCATTGATCCAGTCGATCAATTCCTCTGGGTTAAGATTTTCAGAAAATGTAGGAACCTCAATCTTAGGTCTTTTCCCAATCTTGGAAATCACCCGAAAAAGTCTTTCTTCCTCTTGGTTCACAATTTCAGCTTCTCCTTCTTGATATTCTTCTTCGGCTTCATCCTCGCTTTCGTCTCTGACATTAAGATTCATTCCTCTATGAATCTCTTCTTGTAATGCTCACACTTGTCTCTGTAGCTCTCTAACCTCAGGTGTTACAACACCAGCTCTTCCGCCACATTCCCTTCATGGAGGCATTTTCGTGATGCGCGCTAAAACCCTAGCCACGGTCCTGGTGCAAACTGCCTCATAGTCGGCGATCTATTTACACACTCAAGAACTCCTACTCTGATACCACCTAATGAAGGGTGCTCCCCTTAATACCACAAACACATTACAGATATAGAGAAACAACAACAATATGCGAGAACAGAAAATTGGCTTCTTATTATCTCCACAAATGTGGAATTACAAACTTTCAAAATTACAATATGCAAAGCCACATGGGCATTCCCTTACAATATTCTATAGGACAAAGCCTCGAACTATTACCCAGATCTACTACCCAGAACTATTCTGAACTGCCTAAGACAATAATACAGCCTTCCTTATATAGGCAATTTTCCACCGCCTGGGAAGGTTCCAGAATTTTAGCCAATAAGGCCGACCAAACTTAGAATTATTTTATTTTACATTTTATTACATCATAGTCGGCTCAAGATAACCTTTGAAACCCGAACAGAAATTTTGAAGAAAATTATTTTTCACCATTTTAGGTGGCCCAACTTTCGAAGACCATAAGTCATCACCAATTGACCCGATCGGCTATTATAACCCCATTTCGGAAATGCCACGAAGTGCTCTACAGGCTTGACCCGCGCAAGCACCCATCACCCAAATTTTTGACCTCATCCAGGGCCTCTAAAGCCTTCAAAACTGAGTTCAAAGTTTTTGTATCCTGCTGCCAAAACTGAAAATCTTCAATATCTTCCAATATACACTTGATCCGGCAATGAAACTTTACTGGCAGACTTATATGACCAAAATGAACCTCCAAGAAAGAAATCAGATCATTCTGAGCACATACAAAAATTACCAAAATTAGTAACTTTCCATAAATAGCAGCTCTGCACAAAATAGCCCTTATTGAATACAAAAATAGAAATATTTTTGGGTGATGCAAGATTGCTCTTACACCCAGGATGCTCCTGCATCAATTATCCAAGTCTTCTTCCTCCACTAGGTCTTCACTTTCCTCTTCTTCACAATCTTGTTCCTCTTCTACTTCTTCCAAGAGTTTTACTTCTCTTCTCAAGACATACCATAATGAAAAACATGACAATCCTTGTGATACCTCTTCCATAAAAAGTGACACACCCATCTTTGATGACTATGATGATGGACAATGTAGTGATACCTATGACACCTCTATTCCTAAGAGTCCTCCTAGTCATGTGCTCATGCTTACTGGAAATGGGTCATCACATTGGATAGATCATGATTGTGATCCATATGATTCTAATTTTGAAAGAGACTTTGATGATTTTTGTGAACAATACCTAGATGATACATCTACTTATATTGAGGAAGAGAAATCTTTCTGCATTGATTATAAATGTAAATACTATAAGAATCTCTCTTCTAAGAACTCTCATGCTAAAAATAAAGATTACACTCTTGAGTAAGATTATGTTAATGATGCACCTTTATCTTGTGATGGTTCCCTTTCATCCCCTACTTTCCCCAATACCCATACATTTCCTAAAGCTTGCAAGTCTTTCAAATCTTTCACAAATCCTTCATCCAACAAAGGTCCTAATAATTTTCATGTGGTTCCCTATAGTTGTCCTCAAGGGCTACCTCTTAAAGAAACTCAAGCTAACCTTCACTTGGCTGCAAATACTTTCAATAATGCTAAACCTAAAGAGCCTAAGCTTTTATACACTATAATTCCTACTTCAGCTAGTCTTTCACCATCTCTTCCAAAGTATTCCATATAATCCCAACATGCTTCCTTGTCCTTAGAAGTGGCTCCATGTCAAGAGGACTCTAAAAATGATAAGGAAAAGCACATAAAGAAAGATCAAGATCAAGAACCCTCCATGTCATCCAATCCTTTTCATGATGTCTCTTATCTGTTTCATTGTTCTTTAATCCTGCATGTCCTTTCTCATTCATTCCACCATGTCTTAAGTCTTCTCCTAATAAATATCAAGCTACTACTTACACCATTGAGCTTATTGACAATCAAAATAACCTTACTACACTTGCACTTTCCAAAGATGATACTTCCATTAAGGTTATTAAAAATAATATCATTACTTCCAATGTTAAGCCTATTGAAAATCAAGATAAAAATTATATTTTTATGCTATCCAAAGCTCCTTGTCAAGATCAAAGCCTTCCATCTTCTTGTTCTACCACTCCATGTTCGCTTCCACTAACTACTCTTCCTAAGTCTTTTCAAGCTCTAAACAATCTTATCAAAGAAGTTTCTCATATTCAAGATGTTCATGACCCTATTGCAAATCCTAATACTCACTCTAAAGATGCTAATGTCCTTGGTTGTCATATAGATATTGATGAACTTATTGATTATCCTTTTTTATCTTCCACGTCCATCCTTGGACCTCCTCCACCAATACTAAGGGCTTCACATTTTCCTTCCATCTTGGGCCCTTATGTGCCTCCACTTTCCCCTCCTAACTCTCCTAATTTGTCATCCATCTTGGGTCCTTACATCCCTCCATCTCCTATCTTCCCTCAAGATCAACATAGATACATACCCTTGAATCCTTTTCATCCACCCACCCATCTAAACCAATCATATCCTCCTTCTTCCACAAGTCCCAAGTCTTTTGGAAGTAACTTAAATGTTCAATATAAGAAAAAGAAGCAATACAAGAATCCATCAAAAAAAAAAGATTTTCATGTCTCCTCTAATTGACATGGAGGCATAAAGTCAAAAGAGATATCTAATAATAAAACTACAAGACAATTATGGGTTCCAAAATCCATCATTGATGATATTCTCTCTAAATCATCAAAAAGAAATGAAAAGCCTATGACTATATGGATTCCAAAGTCTCTCTTGAAAGAGTCTGATGTTGAGCAACATGTGAAGTGAACATTCAAGCTTCCAAAGGCTTTCACATCATCTTCTTTCAAAAATATTCTTCTATTCCATGTGCCTAAACTACAACCTCTGCTATCCATTCACTATATTCCTTCATGTATTTCTTCATTCACATTTCCTCCATCCTCTTGCCACCCTTCAAGGTGTGTGTTGATGTTGATCTTTCCTTCCTTTCCATCTACCCTTTCACAATCCTTCCATTCATTATCCTTCTACCTTCTATCATTTTTCCTCATTTGCCTAGTCCTCCTATCTTCCAACCTCACTCGCTTTACATAAAACTTTATCCTCCATTTTTCTCTTCCATCTTCCTTTCCCTATCAGCATCTTTGAGCATATAATTATGAATCCTTGGGATATCATGGTTTATCCTTTCAAGGAGAATTATCTAAAAATCTTGCATTCTTCCAAAAAAAATAAAAAATAAAAAATGAGAAAAAAGAAAAAAGAAAAAAAAATAAAAAAATTGAAAATGTGCCTTGGTGGAAACCTAGAAATAGATGCCTTGGTAGAAAAATTAAAGAGAAATAAATTCATCTTATGGTGAAAACCACTCCCTTGTGGCACCTTGGATAAGTACTGTGATGAAAACCTGGTAATTAGACATCATGTGTAGTTCTTCTACATATTTCATCCATTTCATCTTCTCTCTTTGATCTTGACAATGTTGACCTATACACGAACATTTGACTATCTTGTAAGCTATCTTATGATGATATTTCTTTTATTTCATTCATGTTTAGCTTTCATATTTATTTTCCTTCATTCATTCTATCATTTCTCTATCCTTTTCCCCTTTGGTCTTGATCTAATAAAAAAGAGTAAAACACAATGCTATGAAGCCTCTTGACATGTCTACTCCTTTGGATTGCATCCTTTCCTTCTTCTACATTACTCTTTTGTGACTTATCCTATGCTAGCCTTTCATTTCTTGTCCAAATGTGCTTTACATGATAATTTTTCCCTATCTTGGGTACTCTTGAGGAGTTTTCCCTTGAAGATTTCTTCCCTTCATTCTCTTGTCTTCCATCTCTTCCACTAGCTTGCTAATCCCTCTTGTTCTCCACCTTGCTAGACATCGGGACTACACGATGTGATCTTTCTTGAGAATTCGATGCCCATTCTATCTGGGGGCATCCTTTGTACATACTTATTGATCCTAAAAAAATCCAAAAAAAAAATGATATATTGTCAATAATTCTAAAAATCTGAAAATGTCCTAAAAAAATGATCATCTTAGTGAAAACCTAGCAATAGGCACTTTGATGTATCTCAAAAAAATTATATATTCCAAAAATACCAAAAAAATAAAAAAATTCAAAAATTCAAAAAAAATAGAAAAAGTGCCTTGGTGAAAACCTAGAAACAGGCGCCTAGGTAGGAAAAATACAAAAAAATTATAAAAAAGTCCTTAAAAAAAAAAGAAAAGAGAAAAAAATTGCAATAAAATCCAAGTGGTGAAAACCTAGAAATAGGTTCTACTTGAGGCCTTTGCACTCCTATTTCTTAGCATGCATCCTCGACACTTAGCCTTTATCCATCATGCCTTGTCCTTGTTGCTTGGTTTGGAATTAGTCTTTGTCTTTGTCTAGGGGGCATAACTGTGTTATCTTTGGTCTCTTGGATGCGTTAGTCTTTAGGACACCTCGCAAATAGTGTTTTTAAACACCACCCCAACTGTGTTTTTTAACACAACCCTTGACATCGAATGTTTTTCAACACTTATCAGCTTGGTCTTACCCATTTTTGTCATGTGATCTTACCTACTTACAAGCATTCAATACTTATCCTCGAAATTCAGTATCAGTGAACACACTTAAATTTTAAAAAACAACACTTAATGCTTGAGCTATGTCATGATATTTCCTTTGTGTGTTGACTATTATTGATTATCATTGAGTGTCCTTGTCTACTAAGTCTCTCTGAGATGCATAGCTAGAGGACTTGGGGCATAGGGCATGTTTTATTTGCTTTTTGCTTGTGGGTGTGGTCTTGAAACTCTTGAGTGTCTCTTTTTGTTCCCTTGAAACACTTAGGAGGTTTGAGGCATCATCCTTGACTATTTTCACACAACTGTTCTTATGATCATCCTAGCATTTGTACCTTGATGCGAGCATGGTTTTGCTACATTAAATTGGGTAAGCTAACATCCAAGTCATCTTGACCGTTATGTCTTTTATGCTTATGTTAGAATCTTTCCACATTCCAATTTGATATAAATCACATTCATATCTTCATAGTTGTGCTTGTGACTGGTGATGATTGTGTGATTATCTGATGTCCGTTAATAATGGCCCAATGATGAAAATAAGTTTCTTAACATTCTCTAATGAATGATAAACACAAAATCCTCTATTATAACTTCTCTATTACAAGTACACCTTTGCATTTTCATGTAGCTTGCATTTTTAGACTTCATGTTAATTTGCATTTTTAGGCTACATTAAGAGTTTGAGAGGTTTTTTCTTCATCTTTATTTTGGACTTTTAATCAACTGTGATCATGTTTTGATCTTTATTTCCTTATCTTCTTTCATGATCTCAACTGAAATTTCCTATCTTAATCAGTTGATTTATTTTGACGCATCCTCTTTCTTGAGGCAAATTCTCTTTCTTCTCTTCATTTCTTTCACCTCTTCCAAAATTCTATCTTCCATTCACTTTCACCCCACTTCGTTTCTTCTAATTCAACCTTGGGGCATAATCTTTCATGTTTGATGATGTAGCTTACTTTTGTGATCCTTATATCTTTCATCTTACATCAAGAACCTTATCTTTAGTTCAATTTGATCAAATTTATCAATTTATTATTTCTCCTCTATCTCATTTAGATTTTGGTCATGAGGGGGCAGTACCTATCAAACTTCAATCCTTGATTCAATTTTATCAATCCTATTAATTGCTTTGCTTGGGGAAACCTTGCTTGAGACTTGACAATTACCTATTTACAGGGATGTTGGCCTTGTCTTTTTCAATCAACTTATCTTTGTCTTGATGTGTTCTCGTCTATTGATCACACATCTGGGTTGTTTTGTGATCCCAAATCGATCTTACATTTCAACTTCATTCTTTGACTACATGTGTTCCCATGAAGATCATGCATTAGTCAAAGAGGGGCAAATGTATGCACCCTAAAATGGTTGCCTAGACTTTGGGGCCCCATTCATCAATTTATCAATTTCTTGAATCAATACCTTGCAATATTTTCAATTCAAATAAATTTTCTTGATCAAATCGTAATTAATTCAAATATTTCAATATTTTTTAAGGTTTGGTCATTTTATCCTAAGTTTTATTTAATTAAGAGAACATGCTCCCTTTTAATTAAATAAAAAGATCTTTTAATTAAATAATAAAATCACTTTATCCTAAGCCACATTTAATTAAAAGAACAAATCTCTTTTAACTAAATAAAAAAATCTTTTAACTAAATAATAGAAATCACTTTGCCAAAAATAATAAATAAATATTAAAAATAAATAAAAATAAAAAAGACTTTTTTCTACACATTGAATGCACACTTTTCAAGATGAGTGGAATCTCCTTTTGTCTCTTAATCACTTCCACACATATTTTTGCCTCTTAACCATGTCCATTGATTTTGTCTCTTGAGAATCTTGAGCACATGGATCAACCAAGATTTAAATCTCCACCATTGCTCATTTCTTTTTGCCTCTTAATCTTGACCATCCATTCATTTCTAAATCTTTTATAAGGATCCCTCTCCTTCTCATTTATACATGGAGATTTTAGAGATCTAGATTTCATGTTATTGTTATGCAGGTTTGGAGAGTGATTTTGGAGGAGAATTTGAGCACTTGAGCTTGAATATTGCAACTTCTCTTTTCTTGTCTTCTTCTCTCATGTCTCCATGGGAATCCATTTAGATTAATATTGCACTTGCATATTAAATTAGATTCATATTTCCTTTCATAGAATAATCTTGCATAAGCATTTTCTTTCATAGATTAGTTTGCTTTCATGCATTGTTATCATATAGAATAGATTTCATTTTTATTTGCATGCATATTTGATGATCATGGAGACTAGCATTCTTTCTTTTCCTCTTTGAATATCTCATTTTATGATGTACTTGCATGGGCACAAACTAGGTCTAATCTGAGAGCATCCATCATAAACCCTTGCACTCCATGAATAAAGAGCTATGGGTCACCATTTGAGACCTCATTCTTGAGAAATTTTAGATTTAATGACTCATAGAAGTGTGTCAACATTTTAGCACACACTATTTATACCCTTAACCAAGTATAGATCAAAAAAGGTACAAATTTGACACCTTATGAGTTATGGCATGGGTATGCACCTAATGTAAAGTACTTGAGAATTTTTGGAAGCAAATGCTACATACTAAAGGATAATAGAAATAAAAAATTTGATGCTAAAAGTGATGAGGGCATATTCCTGGGCTATTCCACAAAAAGTAAAGCTTACAAGTATTTGAACTCTAACACTAACAAAATTGTAGAAAGTTTGAATGTCAAAGTTGATGAGTATGCAGAGAAAAATGAAGCTGAAACCAAGAGAGAATCAAAAGATTATAGATCTTTTGTATATATAGAAGAAGGAGAAGCAAGTGACAAACCTGCACCTAATGTAGAGTCTTGGGTAAGCAATGTCAAGCATCAGGAAGACATTGTTGAGCAAGAAGAAGAAAATGATGAGAAACATGAGGAAGATGTCAAGTATCAGGAAGAGGTTGTTGAGCATTTAGAAGCTAAATCTGACAATCTTGTTGGAGAACCTGAAGAGAAAGAAGAAAGGAGAACAGAGCCTATTTTGGCACAATATGTAAGGAGACATGACAAGTTTGAACAGATCATTGGAGACAAAGAAACTAGAGTTCTGACCCAAAGTAAGTTAAGAGACCCTACATGTTTGTTGTGTGCATTTGAGCCTAAGACAACAAGGGAAGCATTAGAGAACAAAGCCTAGATCCTTTCCACAAATGAGGAGATAGACCAAATAGAGAAGAATGATACCTAGACTCTAGTGCTGAGACCAGAAAACAAAAATGTCATTGGAGAAAAATGGGTGTTCTAAAATAAGCTGAATGAACATGGAAAGATCACAAGGAACAAGGCAAGGCTGGTATACAAAGGCTATGTAGAAGAAGGAATAGATTATGGGGAGACATTTTCCCTTGTAGAAATATTGGAAGGAGTAAGAACTTTACTTGCATATGCTGCCTACAAAGATTTCAAGGTATACCAAATGGATGTCAAGTCTACATTTTTAAATGGTATATTAGAAGAAGTGTGCATTGAATAGCTAGAAGGATTTGTTGATCCAAACAAGAGACACATGGTTTGAAAACTGAATAAAGAACTATATGGATTAAAAAAAGCTCCCAAAGTATGGTATGAGAGGTTGCACAACTACTTGGTACAGATTGGATTCTCAAGGATAAATGACACAAGCAATCTGTACATGAAAGATGAAGGTAAAGGAATCTTGTTGGCTAATATGTTTGTAGATGATATTATATTTGGTAGACAAGATGCCTCGTGCAAGAAATTTTCTAATGAAATGCAAACTAAATTTGAAATGAGTATGTTTGGGAAGATCAAATTCATTGTTGGTTTACAAGTATATTAGATGAATAAAGGTATTTTCATTACCTAGTATAAATATGTTCATGAGATACTGAAAACCTTTGGTATGGAGGATTCAAGGCCAATAAATACTCCTATGGCTACTGGATAAAAGTTGTCTAAGAATGATGGTGCTGCTGAAGTAAACCAGACTTTGTATAGGTCCATGATTGGAAAATTGCAGTATGTTCTTCACAGTAGAACATATATTGCTCTAGTAGTTGGGATTTTGGCAAGATTCTCTACCAATCCTAGGGAAACTCACATGATGGTTGTCAAAAGGATAATGAGATATTTGAAAGGGACTATTGACTATGGACTGTACTGCAAAAAGTATGAAAGATTTGAACTAAGAGTGTATACTAATGTTGATTGGGCAAGAAATGTGGATGATAAAAAGATTACTAGTGGTGGAGATTTCTTTCTTGGACAGAGATTAGTTTCCTGGACAAGAAAGAAATAAAATTACATTTCTTAATCTACTACTTAAACTAAGTTTGTGGATGTAGCAGTGAACTATTCAAACCTGGTATGGATAAAGCAATTGTTGGTAGGCATGAAAGAAAAAATCATTGAACCAGTTGTCATTTACTATGACAACACAAGTGCTATCAACATATCTAAGAATCTAATGATGCACACAAAGACACAACACATCACCATCAAGTATCATTACTTGAAGGAATTTGTACAAGATAAAGAGGTCCAAATGGAATATGTGATTACAAAGGAACAACTAGCAGACATATTCACTAAAGCTTTACCTAAAGAAGCTCATGAATAACTGAGAGGAAAATTAGGGGTTCTTCCCCTAAATAAGGATACCTATTCAAGCTAGGAGCATTGCATCAAATGTGCTCTGAAGAGAATCTGACAAATTGATGTAGAGACAAATCAAACTTTAGGAGCAGCCTAGAGTTGTGAAAAGTACAGCAAAGCTAAAAATCAATCATAAGAAAAGATGATAAAGGGAGAAATATTGTTACTAAATAGAAAAGATGATATCTACATCTAAAGGATGTATGTTTTAGTTATTGCTGTAATACCCCAAAAATGAGCTATAAGTTCATTAACCTCCTACATTGATAAATCGAACAAAATCGACATCGAAGTCCTAACTTAAGGCACATCTGAACATCATCAAATCTAATTGATTATCTTAAATTCTGCATCAGAAAATATTTCTAGCAATATTCCTAATCATCATAATTATCTTTGATTTTATAATTATTTGGCAATAAATCACATTTATCCTAAAGTTTGATTAATTGAATATTTTCATATTTAATTAATTAGATTTAATATCTTGCCACTTAATTGTGTAATTAAATTTAATTCTATCTATTATTAATTGTATTATTTAATTTTGACAATAAATCAAAATTTCTATGAATAATTGATTAAATTCTTATTTAATTAATTAAAGCGTGTTGTCATTATTTAATAATATAATTTTTAATAAAAGTTTGATTAAATAGTTAATTAACCCATAAATTAATTATTTTATTTCAAAAAGCAGTTAAGTTGAGCATAAATCACTTTATTATTAAATTAATTCATAATTAAAACATGCAAAATCAAGAAAAGCAGACAACTATCAATTATCAATTAAAGCTAAACTCTATTTTGAGTTAAAACTTAGCTTTTGCATGTTTTTGTGAGTTAATTATCTTTTATTTAAAAATAACTCAAAAATCAACCTGAGTTATTTGAGTGATTTATGGTTTTTTCTCATGCACCTCCAAAGCCCTGAATTTCTATAAAAACAAGGCTCAACTCTTCATAATGGATCTCTCAATCATCTCTCAAATTTGCATCCAAGCATCTCATAATTTTGCAAGCTTACTTTGCCAAAGTCATCCACAAATTTGCACAATCACGCTGGAGAATTGGAATTGAAGAATCAAAGCTCTTGCAAATCGACATCTTTGTGAGATCAATCTTTTTTTTGCATTCATATTGCATATCATTGTTAGATTAGCATTGCATATCAATTTTCAATAGCATTCATAGCATATCAATTTCATCTAGCATAGATTCATATCAAGTTTTCATTCCTTATTGCATCATAAAATCTAAAAAAATAGCTTAATTGCATTCAATCTCATATCTAGACCAATTACATTCAAATCCTTCATTTAGGTGTCGTCTAGGTCACTAATCTCGATTACAATCTGAGAACATCAATCTCGCACCTACTAGAAGTCAGTAAATCGCTTGGTTAGAGTAGATTTCAATTTTGCACGATTTTGATTATAGCTAACCTCTAATGTTTTACTAAAGTGTTGTGTCTACAGATCAGGTACAAAATTCACACGCACATTTTTGGCGCCCACCGTGGGGCAACCCACCTTTGCATGCTAGTTTTGATTTTTTTGGGGAGCTAAAATCCTAAAGTTTTAAAGATTTAATTTTATCTCCCAAATGGCTTAGATATTTGGTCTAAAATTTTTTTTTCAGATTGGTGAAATATCGGGGAAGCTTTGATAAAAAATTTAGAATTTTCTAAAAATTTTTGAATTTTTAATAATTTTTTTTCAATTTTTCATAAAAAATTAATTTTCGGTGCAAATCAGAATATTTTTTGGAAATTTTTACATTTTTGGAAATCTCTTCAAATTCTATAGGGGGTCTATTATTTGTGTTTTAAATTTGGATGCAATTCAATAGCTCAAATAGTCAATTTGCAAAAATTAGTCTATTTTGATAAAATGGGTCTCTAGGGCACAAATGAAGAGATTTTTCTAAAATTTTTGCATTTTTGGAAATCTCTCTATTTTTTAGTAAGGGTCTCTATTCTAAATTTATATTTTTGTGGCCAAAATCATATCAACAAAATCAGATCTTGTTGACTAGGTCAAATGTAGCAAAAAAAATAAAGTTTTGTGATGGGTATGCACTTATTTTTTTACATGGTTCAATGAATGATATGAGTTGTCATTTGGGTTAATTTTTGGTTATTATTGCTGATAATAATTGATTTTTAGAGCTAACCCTATAGTTTTCATAAGTTGAATATATTTTGCATATCTTGTTTGCTTGTTTGCTTGTTGGGGAGTTTATCACTTGCTTGCATGGAAAAGCTCAACAAGAATTGCTAAAAAATAGGTAAAATCTACTAAGCGCATTGTGAGGATCATGAGGTATTCTCCTTGTTTTGAAAACATTTTGATTTAGACTTAAAATAAATCTCTCACGTGTCAAGCTTGTGTGCATCTTTTCATGCTTTTGATCTATTTCTACACACTTGCATAATTTGATACTAGGTTGTGATCCCTTAAAGATTCATTAAGTAGTCTTAGAATACTTGTGATTGATCTTGATTTCTATCTTGGGTTATTGGACTCGCTAATCCACCGGCCTCTCATTTCCACCCCGTGGTTGCAATCTCAGCGCCATAAAGAGGAGGGGTCAACAAGATAGAAGCATTAAGTGTTCCACTTGGCAACCCTTTTGTGCTTTTAGGAACTCACTTGTTTTCTAAGTTGGGGACTTGTTTTCAGCTTGTGTGAGGTGTTAAGTGTTCCACCTTGTAGACTCATCTCATATTTTCTTTAAGCGTTAAGTGTTCCTCTTTTTGCTTTTTGGGTACTTTTGGTAGATTTGCTTTCGGGAATATATTTGTGCTCACATAATAATTAGGCCCTATGAACACTATTCATGATTCTTGAGAGATTGGATTCGTAGTGAAATCCTTCCTTGATGATGGAATCCTTGTAGGTAGGGATGATACTTAGTGCGTTTCACATTCAACTTGGTTAGTGCGTCTTCTCTTATTGATCGACACATTCTCTCTCCGAAGAGGTTGATAGATCACGTGGGGTTGATATCATGAGCTTTGGTGAATCAAAATTGGTTAGTACATCTTCTCTTATTGATTGATACTTTCTCTTCCTGGAGAGGTTGATAGATCACGTGGATTTGATATCACAGACCTTGGCGGAACAAAACTTTGTCTTAGCATGTCGGATTCATCTGCTTGCTTTGTTTGGGTTAAAAGTGAAGAGGTGTCAAAACCTTGAATCTGGAGCCAAGTCCCCTTGTGGCATAAATATATGAGTCACCTTTAGAGAGGGTTAACCATAGCGGACAATCCCTTCACAAGGAAAACTACGTTGATGGAACCTCAAGCGGTAATAGCCATTTTCACCATGGTAGTGACAGCCGCTATATAAATATCCTTGTGGAAGAAATCTCCATAGGTATGGTTCATTATTGGGTTGTTAGATCTCCCTAGCAGCTCTTGAAGATTAAGTTCTTAGACTGTGTCAAAACCCTGGTGCACCGGGATTGGAGTTCACCCCTTTGAATCATAAAAGTTGCAGAGTCAAACCATTACTAAAAATCTTAGAGAGGCCAATTTTTCATTTTCAGGTATATGTGTGTTGTTGCAAAACTTTTCAGAACATACACAATTAGTACTCTCAGGGATTAGCACAATTTGGTCACTTGATTGTTCATGCGCAAGGTTGCTTTTTCCCTTGTTCATTGTTTTCAGACGTGCCTGAAATCACTTACTTGCTATTTTGCATGCTTTTTTATCTACTTGGCTATTAAAAATGATCAAATCTGGTATAACATTTAAAATCTGGATAGTACAATTTGCAAACAATCCAAAATTAAAGACCTTAAATTTTGCAAAAATTGACGTAAAATATTTTTGGAGTCAAAAGTCATACGAGTTTTGTCAAGTGTCATTTCAGTATTACCCATTTGTCGTACGATTCAGAACCCAATGTTGTATGAGTTTTCAAACCAGCAAATTCAAGAAAGTCAAAACCCTGTTAGCAACTGTCGTACGAGTTTTGTCAACTGTCGTTTCATTGCTACCCAACTATCGTACGAGTTTAGAAACTATCATTTCATAGACTACCCAGTGTCGTACGAGTCTGCAAAGTGTCATTTGGAAAAATTTGAGAGAGTTGTTAGAAATTGTCAAATTGCAAGATATCCAATATTTCCAGCCTAGTTCTAAAATCTGTCAAAAATATCATTGTGTCAAGAACAAATCAGTAGCTATTGAAAATCAGTACACATGTCTCAAAGAATCAGTACACATGAGGAAGAAATTCTGATCGCCACTATGATGAAGCAGCTACAAGCTATGCAAGTCTAGCTTAACAAACTTGAGAAAGAAAAGGAACCTCTATACTCTTTTCCATTTGATAAAGACTTGTACATGTCACCATGCCCTTGGAAAAAAATTGAGCAATATGATACCTCTTCTATGGAGAGTGACACATCTAGCTTTGGAGACTATGATGACTATGATGATAGATAATGTAATGATACCTATGACACCTCTGTTCCTAAGAGTCCTCCTCATCGTTCATTCCTATTTACTACAAATGGGCCGTCACATTGGATAGATCGTGATGGTGATCCATATGATTCTGATTTTGAAAGAGACTTTGATGGCTTTTGTGGACAATACCTTGATTATGATCCATCTACTACTACTGAGGACTATAAAATACATCGTGCTAGCTTGAAATGTCAATACTATAAAGATCTCTCCTCTAAGAACTCTCAGGCTGAAAATAAAGATTACACTCTCAAGAAAGATCATGTTAATGTTGGACTTTTGTCTTGTGATGGTTCCCTTCCATCCCCTACTTCTTTCAATACTCGTACATTTCCTAAAGCTTCTGAGTCTTTCAAATCTTTCACAGAACCTTCATTCGACACAAGCCCTGATACTTTTCATGTGGTTCCCTATAGTTATCCTCCAGGGCTACCTCTTAAAGAAACTCAAGCTATCCTTCACTTGGCTGCAAATACTTTCAATGATGATAAACCTAAAGATCCTAAGCCTTCATATGCTATAATCCCTACTTCAGCTAGTCCTCCACCATCTCTTCCAAAGTCTTCTATACAATCCCAACATGCTTCCTTGTCCTTAGAAGTGGCTCCATGTCAAGAGGATTCCAAAAATGATGAAGAAAAGAACATAAAGAAAGATCAAGATCAAGAACCCTCCATTTCATCCACTCCTTTTCCTGATGTCTCTTATCCGCTTCATGGTTCTTTTGATCCTATACACCCTTTTTCATACATTCCACCATGTCTTAAGTCTTCTCCTAAGCAAGATCAAGCTACTACTCACACTGTTGAGCTTATTGACAATCAAAATGACCTTACTACACTTGCACTTTCCAAAGATGATACTTCCATTAAGGTTGGTAAAAATAGTGTTGTTACTTCCAATGTTAAGCCTATTGAAAATCAAGAGACAAATTATGCGCTGGTGCTATCCAAAGATCCTTGTCAAGATCAAAGTCTTCCATCTTCTTATTCTACCACTCCATGTTCACTTCCACTTTCTACTCTTCCTAAGTCTTTGCAAGCTTTGAACAATCCTATCAAAGAAGGTGCTCATATTCAAGAAGTCCATGATTCTATTGAAGATCCTAATGCTCACTCTAAAGATGCTAATATCCTTGGTTGTCATATAGATGCTGATGAACTTATTGATTATCCTTTTGCATCTTCCACTTCCATCCTTGGACCTCTTCCACCACTACAAAGATCTTCATGCCTTCCTTCCATCTTGGGTCATTATTTCCCTTCACTTTCCCCTCCTAAGTCTCCTAATTTTCCATCCATCTTGGGTCCTTACATACCTCCATCTCCCATCTTTCCTCAAGGTCAACATAGATGCATACCCTTGAATCATTTTCATCCACCCACCCATCTAAACCAGTCATATCCTCCCTCTTCCACAAATTCCAAGTCTTTTGGAAGTAACTTGAATGTTCAATACAAGAAAAAGAAGCAATACAAGAATCCATCAAAAAGAGAAGATCACCATGTCTCCTCTAAATGACATGGAGGCATAAAGTCAAAAGAGATATCTAAAAATAAAACTACAAGACAAGTATGGGTTCCAAAATCTGTCATTGAAGATATTATCTCTAAATCATCAAAAGGAAATAAAAAGCCTACGACTATATGGATTCCAAAGTCTCTCTTGAAAGATTCTGGTGTTGAACAAAAATTGAAATTGACATTCAAGCTTCCAAAGGCTTCCACTACATCTCCTTCCAAAAATATTCTTCCATTTCATGCGCCCAAACCTCAACCTCTGCTATCCATTCGCTATATTCCTTCACGTATTCCTTCATTCATGTTTCTTCCACCCTCTCACCACCCTTCAAGGTGTATGTTTATGTTGATCTTGCCTTCCTTTCCATCTACCCTTTCACAATCCTTCCATTCATTAACCTTCTACCTTTTATCCTTTTTTCTCATTTGCCTATTTCTCCTATCTTCCAACCTCACTCGTTCTACATAAAACCCTATCCTCCATTTTTCTCTTCCATGTTCCTTTCCCTATCAACATCTTTGAGCATATCATTTTGAATCCTTGGCATATCATGGTTTATCCTTTCAAGGAGCATTATCTAAAAAGCTTGCCTTCTTAAAAAAAAAAAAAAAAAAAAATTGAAAATGTGCCTTGGTGAAAACTTGGAAACAAGCACCTTGGTAGCAAAAGTAAAGAGAAATAAATTCATCCTATGGTGAAAACCACTTCCTTGTGGCACCTTGGATAAGTACCATGATGAAAACCTGGCAATCAGACATCATGCATAGTTCTTCTACATATTTCATCCATTCCATCTTCTCTCTTTGATCTTGACAATGTTGATCTATACATGAATATTTGGCTATTTTGTGAGCTATCTTATGGTGATCTTGCTTTCATTTCTTCCATGTTTAGCCTTCATATCCATCTTCCTCCATTCATTTTTGCCTATCGCTATCCTTTTCCCCTTTGGTCTTGATCTAATAAAAAAAAGAAAAAAAAAGAGTAAAACACAGTGCTATGAAGCCTCTTGACATGTCTACTCCTTTGGATTGCATTTTTTCCTGCTCTTGCACTATGCTTTTGTGACTTATCCTATACTAGCCTTTCCCTACTTATCCAAATATACTTTACATGATAATTTTTCCCTAGCTTGAATATTCTTGAGGAGTTTTCCCTTGAGGATTTCTTCCCTTCATTCTCCTTCATTCTCTTGTCTTCCATCTCATCCACCAACTTGCTAATCCCTCTTGTTCTCCACCTTGCTAGACATTGGGACTGCATGATATAATCTTGCTTGGGAGTTTGCAATGTAAAAAGATGCTATCAAGTATACCAAGTATCAGAACAAGTATCAGAACAAGTGTCAGAACTAGTATCAGAACAAGTATCAGAACAAGTATCAGAACTAGTATCAGAATCAGTATCAGAACCAGTATCAGAATAAGTATCAGAACCAGTATCAGAACAATTATCATAATCAGTATCAGAATTAGTATCAGAATAAATATCAGAACAAGTATTAGAACCAGTATCAGAACAAGTATCAGAATCAGTATCAAAACAAGTAACAGAACTAGTATCAGAACACCTACAGGGGCTACACCTTTCACTTTAGTTTATGGGTCTGAAGCGGTACTACCTATTAAGGTTGAAACCCCATCACTCAGAATTAGAATGCATGGACTTGTCACTGATGAAGCCTACAGAGTGTCTAGGTTACAAGAACTTGAATTACTAGATGAGCGCAGGCAAGCAGTGTATGATCATCTCAGAGTATATCAGAAAAGAATGTCTAGAGGCTACAACAAGAAAGTCAAACATAGAGAATTTCAGGTTGGAGATCTAATGTTGAGAGAAAATCCTAAAAATCAATCACATCGAGAACGCAAGGGGAAGTTTGAACCCAATTGGTTGGGTCCCTTTGTAATCACTGCTACTTTTGGCTCTGGTGCCTATCAACTCTCAAAGACTGAAGGAGAACAATTCTGAGAACCAATCAACGTTCTTCATCTTAAGAAATTCTATGCCTAAGGCATTCAGTGCTTGGTAAATGTCCTAAAAAAATTTTAAAAATAAAAAAAAATCCTGAAAAAATGAACATCTTGGTGAAAACCTAGCAATAGGCACCTTGATGATTCACAAAAAAAATCAAAAAATATCAAAAATTCAAAAAAATCAAAAAATATCAAAAGTACAAAAAAATTGAAAAAATGAAAAATACAAAAAATGAAAAAAAAGAAAAAGTGCCTTGGTGAAAACCCGGAAACAGGTGCCTTGGTAGCAAAAATAGAATCTCTACTAAGATGGTGAAAACTCAGCAAATGGGTGCCACTTGTTCCATCTATCAGCACAATCTTAGTCTTTCCCAGCTTTCAGTCTTGCTTTAGTTGTACATATCTCCCGGTTTGTTTCAACATTTCCAGTTTTCAATAAGTCAGTTTGTACACCAATCAGCTTGTGCATCTGTATCCTATAAATGTTCAAATTTGGGGGCAATCAATGTCATATCCTATGGCCTCCAATGTATCTTAAACGTATCCTATCCAGTCAGAGTCCTTTGAAGCTTCAAGTCGAGTCTGTCTGTCTGTCTCATCTCCAGAAAAGATTTTGCATCTATAACAACGCAATCAAACATCAAAACTCAACTAAAAACAATCTATACTTTTTACATGCTTTTATCTCCTTGTATGCTTACTGATTCGCATTGAAATTTTTGCATATTGTGTCCCTTCAAGCTCTTCGATGATGTCCTTTATAGGATTTAGAGAGTGATGACTGGGGGCATAATCTTTTCTTTGTCTTCTGCTTGTATGTGAAAATCTAACAACTTTGGAAATTTCAGATTGAAATGGTGTCTGACTATAAGAGCCTCTATCTTGAATTGGATGGCCATGCGTACCTCAACCATTGATACCCAAACAATTCAAGGAAGTTTGATCTAACTATTATCTTTTTGAGTAAGTTCTTTCTCCTATTCTGGAATGCAATCTTGCCTAAGGATGTGAACGATAAAGGGTCACTACGGGTAATTCACATTGGATTTAGAATGATCTCTTGACTGTTTGATGTGTTTGCAACGCAAGGCGTACTCAGGTCATCATGATGTTTATGTTTTGATACTTGTACAAATTGCTATATCAAAATGGACATGATATTCAGGTCATCCTGGCGTTTGTGCCTTGGTGCTTATATCTGATCCAACATTCCGAAAATAAATCAATATTCATATGTCCATGGTTGTATAACTAGTGGGTGTTGTATTGATTTTTGCACATACAAATTGATATTCATATGTCTATGGTTTCATGGTTAGTGGGCATTTTATTGATTTATTCGATTACCTAAAAGTTCAATGATGATAACAAATCGACATATGATCAATGACTAGGTCCTAGGTCTTAGGTTGCATTTCATTTTGCATGTCTCATTTCATTTTGCATGTCTCATTGCATTTTGCATGTTTGCATGATCTCACAATGATTAAACGAACTTCAATACTTAAATGATTCTTCAAATCGTATATTCAAGTCTAACAAGAACTAAATCTCACACGAAGGTTCCTCCAATGAAATAGCAAGTAGAATCCTTTTTCGGGATCAAAATTCAAATCTGAGATCATTCATATTATTAATTGCTTGCATAATCAACCTTCAATCATCACAGAAATCTAGTATTCAACTTAACTGATTATCTAACATCAAACTATCAAAATTTCAACTTGGTCAACTATGGTCAACTCATGGTTTGACCTAGTCAAACTTGGTCTTTTGGGACCTTCCAATGATGCACAATGTGTTCCCAGATGTGTTTAACCACTTCTCAAATCAATTAACATGCTTCTAAACTATAACGCTGACTTTTCTTGTCAGATTTCAATTTTAATCCTGAAGGGGGCATGGTATTGCACATCATTCAAAGTCTATAAATCAAAATCTATTGATCAAATATATCAATATCTTTCATCAGTGATCAAGACAACAATCACATCTAGTCGTTGATTCATCAAAAGTCCTCATCGCTCGGGGAAAATCTATCATCACTTGGGGCATATCAGATTCATCGATCCATATCAATCTGGTATTCTCTTAATCTTGTAATCCGTATCAGTTTTTGCAACCATCAGATCATAGTGTTCTTTTCTTGGTTCTTCGGAAACTGAAGGGTTTGGATGTGATACCTGCTAGTTCTGCTAAGACAATCGAGTCTAGAATGGGTCACTCACTTCTTTGCAATCCTAAGGTTTGGAATCAGGCATTTTGGACACTTTTTCACAATCATAGGTTCATTTTCTATTATAGGGAACATTATCTTTGGTCATTCAGGACCTATTATCTTCATATCAAATTCAATATCAATCAACTCCTATCTTAATATCTTTCAATCGGTTTCTATCTTGAGATCGGTTTATCTTTTGAATCAGTTTCATATCTTTATCAAACACAGACTATCTTTGAACCACTGCGCTTCGCACAATAATTCAAAGAGGGGAAAAATGTAATACCCCAAATATGGGCTATAAGTTCATTAACCTCCTACATCGACAAATCAAACAAAATCGACATTGAAGTCCTAACCTAAGATACATCTGAACATCATCAAATCTAATTGATTATCTTAAATTCTGCATCAAGAAATATTCCTAGCAATATTCCTAATCATCATAATTATCTTTAATTTTATAATTATTTGGCAATAAATCACATTTATCCTAAAGTTTGATTAATTGAATATTTTCATATTTAATTAATTAGATTTAATATCTTGCCACTTAATTGTGTAATTAAATTTAATTCTATCTATTATTAATTATATTATTTAATTTTGACAATAAATCAAAATTCCTATGAATAATTGATTAAATTCTTATTTAATTAATTAAAGCGTGTTGTCATTATTTAATAATATAATTTTTAATAAAAGTTTGATTAAATAGTTAATTAACCCATAAATTAATTATTTTATTTCAAAAAGCAGTTAAGTTGAGCATAAATCACTTTATTATTAAATTAATTCATAATTAAAACATGCACAATCAAGAAAAGCAGACAACTATCAATTATCAATTAAAGCTAAACTCTATTTTGAGTTAAAACTTAGCTTTTGCATGTTTTTGTGAGTTAATTATCTTTTATTTAAAAATAACTCAAAAATCAAACTGAGTTATTTGAGTGATTTATGGTTTTTTCTCATGCACCTCCAAAGCCCTAGATTTCTATAAAAACAAGGCTCAAATCTTCATAATGGATCTCTCAATCATCTCTCAAATTTGCATCCAAGCATCTCATAATTTTGCAAGCTTACTTTGCCAAAGTCATCCACAAATTTGCACAATCACGCTGGAGAATTGGAATTGAAGAATCAAAGCTCTTGCGAATCGACATCTTTGTGAGATCAATCTTTTTTTTGCATTCATATTGCATATCATTGTTAGATTAGCATTGCACATCAATTTTCAATAGCATTCATAGCATATCAATTTCATCTAGCATAGATTCATATCAAGTTTTCATTCTTTATTGCATCATAAAATTCAAAAAAATAGCTTAATTTCATTCAATCTCATATCTAGATCAATTACATTCAAATCCTTCATTTAGGTGTCATCTAGGTCACTGATCTCGATTACAATCTGAGAACATCAATCTCGCACCTACTAGAAGGTAGTAAATCACTTGGTTAGAGTAGATTTCAATTTTGCACGATTTTGATTATAGCTAACCTCTAATGTTTTACTGAAGTGTTGTGTCTACAGATCAGGTACAAAATTCACACACATAGTTGCTTTGGCATTTTTTGTCAAAGAGGGAGATGAACAAGATGAAAATACATGCAAGATGTAAGAGGGAGAGATTCAGTGGAATGGAACTAAGTGAAGATCAAAAGAATGATTACTGTGTGGATGGTCATGAAGCATGGCTAATTGATTCTGAATCAAAAAGGGTCTAAGGATATTATAAATATTTATGATGGACAAATAAGTTTTAGATTGGTTGGTGATTCATGTTCTATTCATATGGTGTTGCAATCAATGCCAAAGAGGGAGATTGTTGGAAACTGCAATTGAAGCAATTGTTGTATTGTCATTGATGTCAAACCTTAACTAGTAAGACTATTGCTATGCAAGAAAGTACTATATCTATTTGATTGTTGTGAAGGTTGTGGGAAAGGTTGGTAATAATAGCACCTAAGGAAAGGTTGATTTATCTTGATACTTCAATGGGTACTTGACTATGTGGCACAATGATAAGATAATGTATTTTTTATCTAAGTGAGAATGAAGACTAAACTGTTAGGCTTAACCGAGAAAAAGTGAAGAAATCTAGTTTAAGCCGAGTGATGTTAGTGTTGACTGAGCTAGTATATGCTGAGAAAATTCAATGTTGATTGAACATCAGTTAATTATGGACGAAGATAGTATTAGCCAAGGAAACATTTATTGTGATGACCGAGCTTTTTAGAGAAGATCGAGGAGTTGAACACAATATTGATCGAGCATCATTAATTTATATTTGAGGAAGAATTTAGATTCCTAGCCAACATAGTTGAATTCTTGGATTATGTAAATGATGTTGACTTTATTTATTGATTGTATGGAAGCATTTAATGCACTATAAAATATTTTATTATAAATCTATAAGGAGATTTGAGATGTTTCTAGAAGGATAGATGAAGAACATAAATTTGGAAGGACTCAATGAAACTGACCTAACCCTAAGATCTACAGAGGAGATTAAGCGGCAAAAGTTGTATCGACCTAAATCAGGAAGTATTAAGGAAACATAAGCATGAGGTTGAGTGTGTGATGAAGAGGAGATGTTGGTGTTATTATTGACTATATAAGCAGAAAAGATTGAAGAAGTGTTGTGATTGCTTGAAGGGATTTTCAAGTAGATCAGTGATGGAGATAGAAATGAATCATAGTCAGTAATCCAGTATATGTGTATGGAATTAGATCTAATATTTGCAAAGTGAGTTGTATATTTTCAGATCAATATTACTATTACTCTCTAACCATTGTATTAGTCAAAATCCTTTTAACAGAGGTTGACCTAACAATCATTTGTGTAAATCCTTTGAACAAGGTTGCATTCTAATGGAATGTATGTAAGTCCTATAACAAGGTGCACTTTTAATAGAGTGTATTAAATCTTTTAACTGGGTCACACCTGACAATGTGTTTGTAACCTTTGATAGGGTTGACTTTTCATAGAGCTCACTTCAGAAGAGTGAATATATCAGTAACATGTTACAAAGTGGTTTTTACCAAATTGGGTTTCCACTATAAATCCTAGTGTTAATACTTGTGTGAATGTATTAGTTTGAACATTTCTATGTTTTTCAAGTTAGATACTATCGGATAGTGGACTACATTGTTATATGTTTCTATTATGCAATCAGTGATGACCGAGTAGCTATTGGATGTCAGATCTGATTTGTTGAAGAGTTTGAAAGTTTTTTTTATACATCTAGACTTGAGAACAACTAATTCACCCCCCTCTTTGTTGTTCTAAATGATATTAATAGGTCAACCTTGACTCTAACCTAGGTCAAAGTCAACCTTGACCTTGTCCCAAGGTCCAAATTTCAAGATTCCATGATTTCCAAATGTCGGGTTTCAGAAAGATTTGTTTTCCCACTTCCAGGTTGGTTGTTTTAGAATTTCAGAATGGTAAACTCTTAAATTATATTTAATCTAGGTCCATTTCTAGGGGCTAAGGATTAATTAGAATTTAATTCTCCTATGTCACATCTCTAGAAGTTTGTGTTAGGAATATTCCCAAGAGATAAATAAGAGGGGGGTGAATCAGTTATCTACAAGTTTCAATTCTATAACCAATTAAGTATACTTAAACTTTAAGCACAAACACAATAAAAGAACACTTGAACGCAACACCAATATTTTGGTTACAGGGAAACCTAAATAGGTAAAAACCCTAGTGGGAATTAACACCCACAAATAAACTACACTAGTGTATAATGATCCTTGTTAGGAGGTCCTACAACCCTATTAGGAGTTGATCTTTACAATGCAATAAGTATAGTGACCTAGTCAAGGGTCAGACCCTATTAGGAGTCTTTTATGATTAACCCTATTAGGGGTGTGGATGCACTGTCTGAGACCTCACTGCTCAAAGGGATGAAGGCTGCAACCTTCTAAATAACAAATACACACTATATCTGGATTTTGGTGAGCTGCGCTTAGACTTGCTATCTTGATCAGTTCCAATGAATAGCATATACTCTTTACTTGGTCACATAGACCTTCTACTAATGGCTCAACACTTCGCACTCATTGTTCTCTTCATATTCAACTCTGAACCATACTTTAGCAATCTCAAATGACTGCCAATAAATATCTTTCCTCTAAATGATATAGTCAAGTCAGCATATTTAAACCACTTTGAAATCATATTAGAAAAACAATAACACTATCCAATAGCATCTCAGTCAACTCTACTAAGCACGCAACACAAACTGGGACCTGTATAAATCACTAAATGTAAACACACACTACACACCATCAACTCGACCAAATTAACTGAAACTTTCTCCTCAAGCTGAATTACATCATGCGCTCTTAACAAAACATCCTTAACTCTTCTCCAATCACTAATCCAAGTGTGCATATCGAAATGATAGGCACAACTCCTATACCAATATAATCTCTATTGGCTCTTCTCGATAAACACAAGAAACTACAATTGGTAAATAGCAACTGCATAACTTCACTTCTATTATGGATTAGACTCTATGTCCATGAATATAACATTACTAACATATCTTCATCATGTATAAAAACACACAAGGCTCCATGATAACTATATGGAAAATCACACACAAAACACTACCTATAACTCTATCAGGAACACTGTTGACACAAGCTGCAATATAGTTGTCTATACTAACTACTAACCTATGCATCCATGATATCATTCCAATAACATGTCCATGATGCATATACTCAAAGCCTACTACATAAGTCTTCCATGCATGCTACTTACCATATGTTGTCATCAATGACAAACATACAGTCAGCACTAGCTTGCTGGCAAATCGTCAATAATCTCCCCCTTTGGAATTGATGGAAACATATGGAATAAAAAACACCACCAATCCAATTGATCAATTCTTTTATAACATTCTCCATTTTCTCATTAAAACTCCCCCAAGGATGAGTCCTCCATCTACTGCAATATTCTTTAATATTCTCCATTTCCTCAACTAAATTGTTTCCCCTAACTAAATACTACTCTTTCTCACTACTCCTACATATTACTTCCTTCTTTATGTTGTTTTTCATGACTATATACTACTCCCCCTTTGACATCAATGGAAAAGGGTCCCACTTGTTTAAGCTTTGGTACTACTCCTAAAGTAGAGTAGTCAACCATTCATCATTCACTGAGGACTAATGCTTTCTTCACTTTCTTTAATTAGAATCAGGAAAGGGAATTACTCCCAGCTTCTCCCTAAGATACTCAAAAGTATTTTTTGGTAAAGGCTTTGTGAATATATCTACTAGTTGTTCCTTTGTACTCATAAAATCCAATTTGACTTCTTTCTCTACCACGTTCTCTCTTAGGAAGTGATACTTAATCTTTATAGTGAATAACAATAGGATAATCAATTTGAATGCCAAAATCCTTTATCATCTGCTTGATCCAAATAATTGTAGAACAATTCAAAGCTTCTACAGCATACTCTTCTTCTACTATTGACTAAAAAATACAATTTTGCTTCTTGTTTGTCCAAGTGACAAGTTTGTCACCAAGAAACACTGCTCCTCCTAATGTACTCTTTCTATCATCAACGCATCCTACCCAATCAACATCTATGTATAAATGAAGCTCAACATTTTTGGATTTAGGATACCATAGACCATAATCTATAGTGCCCTACAAATATCTGAATATTATCTTCACTGGCATGAGGTGAATTTTTTTAGGCTCTGCTACAAATCTTCCAACAATACCAACTGCATTGGAAATGTATGGTCTTGTTTGAGAAAGATGTATGAGTTTACCAATCATAGATTTGTATAATGTTGTATGTACTGCTGGGGAATCATCTTCTTTTGTAAACTTGCATCCTCTTATCATAGGTGTACAAACTAATTTTCAATCATCCTTCTTGAACTTCTTCAATATTTCTTTCACATACTTAGACTCATTGATGAAAATTCCTTTTTCTGTCTGCTACACATTTAATCCCATAAAGTATTTGATAGGTCCAATCATTCTCATCTGAAACTCTCTATGCATCTCCTTAGCAAAATCTGTAGTAAGTTGTTCATTACCCCCAAAGATAATGTCATCAACAAATAATATAGCTACAAGTAGTAAACCCTTAGATGTCTCTCTTATGAATAGGTTACAATTTGTTGCTCCTTTCTCGAATCCAATTTTTGTTAGATATCTATCAAGTCTCTCATACCATGCTCTAGGGGCTTGCTTAAGTCCATAGAGGGCTTTCTTTAATCTACATACCATGTCAGGTTTGTCTGACAAGGTGAATCCTTCTGGCTGCTCAATGTATACTACTTCCTCTAGCTCTCCATTCAAAAATGTTGACTTGAAATCCATCTAATAAACTTTGAAGTTTTTGAATATTGCATAAGCTAAAAACAACTTAATGGCTTCTAATCTGCTCACTGGTGCAAATGTGTTTGAATAATCAATACCTTCTCTTTGTGTGTATACCTTACATACTAGCCTTTCTTTCTTCCTTATTATTGTGGCATGTTCATGTTATACACTAAATTTGCACACTTAGTTCAAGCTCTTGTAGTCTTGATAGCTCAGTATAACAAGGGAATCATCTCAAGGTTGTGGGACCTTTTGCTAATTGAGATGAGACCTCTAGATTCTAGGGTGGTTCCTCTTGGATAATCACCTTGATTTTCTCTTAACAGGAAAGTAAAATTTTGAAGGGAAAGGATTAGAAGGAGTGCATGAAAAGGGAAAAGACTGAAAGAAAATCTACCTACTAGGTGATGCAATGAAACTAGGGTTTGGATCTTAGTATAGAGGGATGAAACCAGTGATAGAAATAGGTCTAGGAGATTACAACTTACTGAATAGGCTTGCATAAGTCTTTAATGGAAGGGTCTATGAATAAAAAAGGTTGCTCAGGAAAAGAGAAAGATTCTTTCACAACAGCAAGGCTCTTCAAGATTTAGACGTCAATCCATGACCTACAAACAGACATTCACTCCTATAGCTCGGTGCAGGATTGAGACAAGACTGTTAGGGGCCAAAATATACCCACAAAACATCTAAATTAGACCAAAGACAATAACACACAAAACTACAAAAAGTAAGAGGAACCAGGGAACCTAAAACATCACTAAAAAACATTCATAAACTTTGATTCAATAAGAGATAATCTAGATAAGAAAGCATGAGGATAGCAAGAATGTCACAAAATACTTTGCATTGTCTGAACAACCAATGAAAATTACAATTGCAGAAAGCCAAAGGGTAGGAAAATTGCCACAAATTGCTTTGCTGAGAAAGAAAATTTCCTTTTACAATTGCCAATTCTGACCACTACAGGCTCCAAAAAAAGAATATATACATCCCTCAACTGCACGTAGGCAGGAGTCAAAAGTTAACCAGGGTTATACAAATATGCATAAAATAATCAACCTTAAACTAGTCATGTCTGATCATAAAGGTTCATCTTGAAAATATCTTAGTAGATCAGACACATCTTCTTTGTGTGCCCATGCTTGTATTGATCTTGCCTACCAAAAAAAGACCTCAATCCATCTACTTCTCTGCAAGCCCACACTGCCATGAATGCTCAAATCTAATCAAATACTAGAAAAGATCAAGAAACAGCTGCCTAAAAGATCTTTGCAAATTCTTAACTACAACCGCCTCCAAAAATCATCAATTTCTTCATCTACCTGCAGTTGCAAAAATGTCCTTAGAAGAAAACCCACCAAAAATAGGCTGCACTACCTTGACAAAGAAATGGTCGCATGATCGCATGCGACAAAAGGCCTTCATGTGATCATGTGACAAGTTTGAAAACTGTCACTCTTTGTCACAAAATGACACCTTGGGCCTGAAAAATCTGCCACTTGCTGAGCCTTTGCCATGTGGTCCAACTGAAACTAACCACACTGCTTTGAAAGTTAGTGGTCACATGAGCCGAAAGGCCTTCATGCGATCATGCGACAACCCTTAGAAAATTGTCTCCACTTTGACAAATGCTCAGGCTTACTCATTACACTGCAACTTAATCCTGGTCTCACCTCGGGTTTACTTCCCCATATTCACCAAGTCACGTTATCCTTTCTCTTAACCCTCGGGTTCCTTTTTCCTCTAGTCGCTGAATTGCTTGTTTCTTCCTTAACCCCAGGCACCTCTTAGCGACCATGCAAAAACCATTGATCTTTGCTTCATCCGACGGTAGTCGCTGAGTCTCAAAAAACTTTTGGCATATTCCCCTTCATCAGGAGATTACCTGACCGAACATAGAATCAAGACCACCTCTAACTGTGCAATGGCACAAAGCTTGCCAACCCCAGGCCCATAGACTACCACGTGGCACACCCTCATTCATCCCAACTGCTACCCCAACAAACACCTCAGCACCCCTGGCACAGGACCCACCGCAACCACAAGATTCCCATCTAATGGTTGTTACATGATTGCATGGGATCAGAAGATCCCATGAGATCATATGACCACCATCGGATCTCCTCACACTTGCACCAATACTTAGAAACCTCGGGCCCCACCTCCAACTACACAACCATGAACCACTGCTATAGAAACCACTAACAGTTTTTCGCATGGTCGCATGGGCTCAAGAGAGCCCATGCGATCATGTGACAAACCACATGATGCAAACCACTGAACCACTGGTGGCATCACTAAAAATGAGACACATCACCACCCACCGAAGCCCCCTGCAGATCGCCTGTTGCATGGTTGCATGCAGTCAAGGGACCACATGTGATCATGTGACCAACTATATGATGCTTCCCTTGCTAGACCGCAAACCGCCAGAAATTGGAACCATTGACGGTTTGTCACATGGTCACATGGGCTCGGGAGAGCCCATGCGATCATGTGACCAACCATAAAGTGTTAGTCACCGACTGCAAATTGCCACCGTGGATGACCGCCAATTGGAGATACCGTATCAATGGTTGTCACATGATCTCATGCGATCAGAAGATCCCATGCGATCATGTGATAGCCAATGAATCTTTTGCACAAGTACATCCTTAGGCACTGGGACCCACCGCATTGGAGTTGCACGCTTAGGAAAAAATGCAGATGCCAAAGAAGTGTAAAGTGCAGAAGGGGTCGAAAACATAGAAGGTTTTTGGTCTGAGGTCAAAAAAACACTAAATTTTTAGAGCTGAGATGTCGAAAACATGCTAAATTTTTAGACCAAAAGGTAGGAACATCCCAAGCCTACAGAGAGGAGGTCAAAAACACACTAGGTTTTCGACACTTGAGCAGAAAATGCATTGGACTCTCGACATTAAAAGGAAGAAAACACAAAGAGTTTTCGACACTTGAGGGGAAATTTTGGGCAACATTTTGGTGCCCTCTATGGGATGCCAGCCTGCTAGACATTGACCAGTTGCCTTGATGTATCCATTGGGCATAGGAGTCACTTCTTTTGAGCACAAAAACTTGATAGGGACAAAAAATGAACCGGGAAGACAAACTTGTGCACGCGCACTTCTTGGAAAATAGGAAAACTAAGCTAGAAAGCTAGGAGAAAGTAGGAAAACTAACCTACCCTAGACTAACCAGTGCAGAGACCTGGTCAAACAAAGCCATTCACTGGCATGTTGAAATAGCTACCCCTCCTCAATAAGACATTTTTCACTGAAGACATGAAGATAGCTACAAGGATATGAGGCATATGAAAATCTAGCAAATGAGAATATGTTGCCTCTGCAAAAACAAGATCAAGTTCACTCACCTCGGATGGATCATATGGAGGTGTCTCAATGAACTCCTTTTGGGCCAAGTATCTGATGGGGTAGCCTCTTGAAATTCTGAAGGTAGGACTTTCATTGCTGGTTTCTCCTTTATCTTCATGGTTCCCCTCCATCATAGACAGCCATGACAACTCCTCATCCACAGCCAGGGGACTGCCATCTTCTTCTTTTAAACCAACCAAGAGCTCATTACAATCAGGCCCCATATACAAGTCACCCATGATGCTTCCCAAATAATCCTCGCCAAGGCTCTGGTTAACTTCTGTACATTGGGAGGCCTCCTCCTCAAAAATGAGATCAAGCTCATGAATTAGCATTTCTTCAGAGTCAACCTCTTCTAGTTGCTGCAATTTTATAAAGGTGGCTATGATCACATCTTCCTCATCCTACTCAACAAAACTAGGTAGCTCATCCAACAAGGACAAGGCATCCTCTTTTGTAGCAACCTCCTGTTGATGGTGGACCTGCTATTCTGATTGACCTTCAGCCATAGGCAATGGCATGGTCTCTTCTGTATCATCAAAGAAGGGGGGGAGCTCAGCATACAAATCAGCCAAGAGCTCAGGCTGAGCATCAATGTCCACCTCCACACCCCGCTGCTCATTTTCACCATAGTCACTCTGCATTGATACCTCAGATGCCCTCAACTCCTCATCACATGAAAGTTCATTTACCACGGGCCCTTGCTCAGACACCAGACTAGTGTCCTTGCAAAGGCTTAGCATCTGACTGCCAAGAGGCAGAGTCCATTGGAGAATCTAGATTACTTCATCATCTTGAGAAACCAGAGGGGCCTCTTGGGATGAAATTTTTTCTTGAATAGGTTGCTCTTGCAAAGTGGTGGGCTGAATCTCAAGCACAGGCTTTTGAAAAGAATTTTTTGCCTTAAAACTTGGGATATGAAATTGAGGGGGTGAGGGGGGAGACAAAGAAGGCCTAGCATCTTTAAAGCTTGGAAATGAATGCTTTTTTGGCTCTTCATGTGTAGGTTCTTGAGGCAAATGGGCCCTCTAGCTTGGAATTTTAGGCCTAGGAGCCTCTTGTTGAGCAATCAGTGATCTTAACCTTGCTGTCTCCATGTCAGCCTGGCACCTAATCTCCTCTTGAAATTCTCTTGCCTGCTGCCCATCAACAAGAGTCTTTGTCATTTGGTAAGGAGCTACCCCTTTCTCATAGCTTTGAGCCTCTTGCTCTCTCTGCTCCCTGAGCTCAAATACTTGTTTGACTAAGTCGAGCAACAAACTCTTTGCTGCCTACATCTCCTTGAAGTCTGAGCTCAGAGTCTGCATCTATTGTTGAATAGATTGAGAAGGGGAGGGTGGGTGATAAGCATGATGGGAAAGCTAGCCTTGCATTTTCTATTGTGCCTTTTGTGCCCATGATCCATCTTTCATGAGAGCTTTCTCATAACTTTTCACAATGGCAAACTCATTTGGGGCATACTGGATATATTGATACCCTTGAGAAGTATAATAGCTTGGGGTAAAAAGAGGCTTTGGGTGGCTTTGGTAAGGCTGAAAACTAGCCGGTTGAGCATTATTCTCACAATAGGGTGGTGAGTAACCTGACTATCTATAGTAACTTGACATGTCTACTCATGCAATTAGCTGGAATCTAAATATGAAAGATTTAAAACATACCAGCACTTGACCTTTGAAGCCAGTAGACTTTTTGGAGTCACCAGATATGCAAAAAAATGACCTCTTTTAGGCCTATGGCATGCTACCAGCATATCAGAGATAGCATACCTTGAACATGAATCTGAACCTCAGTCCCACCAAGCGTGCCAAAAATGTTATACACTAAATTTGCACCCTTAGTTCAAGCTCCTGTAGTCTTGATAACTCAGTATAACAAGGGAATTATATCAAGGTTGTGGGACCTTTTGCTAACCGAGATGAGACCTCCAGATTCTAGGCTGGTTCCTCTTGGATAATCACCTTGATTTTCTCTTAACAGGAAAGTAAAACTTTGAAGGGAAAGGGTTAGGAGTGCATGAAAAGGGAAAATACTAAAAGTAAATCTACCTACTAGGTGATGCACCGAAACTAGGGTTTGGATCTCAGTATAGAGGGATGAAACCAGTGATAGAAATAGGTCTAGGAGATTACAATTTACTGAATAGGCTTGCATAAGTGTTTCATGGAAGGGTCTGCAAACAAAAAAGGTTTCTCAAGGAAAGAGAAAGATTCTTTCACAACAGCAAGGCTCTTCAAGATTTAGACATCAATCCATGACCTGCAAACATACATTCACTCCTATAGCTTAGTGCAGGATTGAGACAAGATTGTTAGGGGCTGAAATATACCCACAAAATATCTAAATCAGATCAACCACAATAACACACACAGCTACAGAAAGTAAGAGGAACCAGGGAACCTAAAACATCACTGAAAGCATTCATAAACTTTGATTCAATAAGAGATAATCTAGACAAGAAAGCATGAGGATAGAAAGAATGTCATAGAATACTTTGCATTATCTGAACAACCAATGAAAATTACAATTACAGAAAGCCAAAGGGCAGGAAAATTGCCACAAATTGCATTGCTGAGAAAGAAAATTTCCTTTTACAATTGCCAATTCTGACCACTACAGGCTCCAAAAAAAGAATATATACATCCCTCAACTACACACAAGCAAGAGTCAAAAGTTAACCAAGGTTATCTAGATATGCATAAAATAATCAACCTTAAACCAGTCGTGTCTGATCATAAATGTTCATCTTGAAAATATCTCAGTAGATCAGACACATCTTCTTTGTGTGCCCATGCTTGTACTGATCATTCCTTCTGACAAAAGACCTCAATCCATCTACTTCTCTGCAAGCCCACACTGCCATGAATGCTCAAATCCAATCAGATACTAGAAAAGATTGAGAAATAGTTGCTTAAAAGATCTCTACAAATTCTTAACTGCAACCACCTCCAAAAGTCATCAATTTCTTCATCTACCTGCACTTGCAAAAATGTCCTCAGAAGAAAACCTGCCAAAAATAGGCCGCACTGCCTTGACAAAGAAATGGTCGCATGATTGCATGCAGTGAAAGGCCTTCATGTGATCATGCAACAAGTTTGAAAACTATCTCTCTTTGCCACAAAATGACACCTTGAGCCCAAAAAATCTACCACTTGCCGAGCCTTTGCCACATGGTCCAACTGGAACTGACCACACTACTTTGAAAAGTCAGTGGTCACATGATCACATGAGCCGAAAGGCCTTCATGTGATCATGCGACAACCCTTAGAAAACTATCTCCACTTTAACAAATGCTCGGGCTTACTCATTACACTACAACTTAACCCTGGTCTCACCTCGAGTTTACTTCCCCATATTCACCAAGTCGCATTATCCTTTCTCTTAACCCTTGGGTTCCTTTTTCCTTTGGTCGCTGAATCACTTGTTTCTTCCTTAACCCCAGGCACCTCTTAGCAACCACATGAAAACCATTGATCTTTGCTTCATTTGATGGCAATCGCTGAGTCTCAAAAAACTTTTGGCATATTCCCCTTCATCAGGAGATTACCCAACCGAACATAGAACCAGGCCCACCTCTAACTATGCAACCATGTAAAGCTTGCCAACCCTGAGCTCACAGACCAACACATGGCATGCCCTCATTCATCCCAGCCACTACCCCAGCAAACACCTCAGCACCCCTGGCACAGGACCCACTGCAACTACAAGATTCCCATCTAATGGTTGTCGCATGATCACATGGGATCAGAAGATCCCATGAGATCATACGACCACTATCAGATCTCCTCGCACTTGTGCCAATACTTAAAAACCTCAGGCCCCACCTCCAACTATGCAACCATGAACCACTGCTACAGAAACTGCTAACAGTTTGTCACATGGTCGCATGGGCTCGGGAGAGCCCATGCGATCATGCGACAAACTGCATGATGCAAACCACCAAACCCCTGGTGGCACCACTGAAAATGGGACATGTCACCACCCACTGAAGCCCCCTGTAGACTGCCTGTTGCATGGTCACATGCGGTCAAGGGACCGCATGTGATCATGTGACCAACCGTATGATACTTCCCTTGCTGGACCGCAAACTACTAGAAATCAGAATCGTTGACGATTTGTCACATGGTCACATGGGCTTGGGAGAGCCCATGTGATCATGTGACCAACCGTAAAGTGTTAGTCACCGATCACAAACTGCCATTGTGGATGACTGCCGATTGGAGATACCTTATCAATGGTTGTCATGTGATCTCATGGGATCAGAAGATCCCATGTGATCATGTGATAGCCATTGGATCTTCTGCACTAGTACAGCCTTAGGCACTAGGACCCACGGCATCGAAGTTGCGTACTTAGGAAAAAATGTAGATGCCAGAGAAGTTTAAAGTGCGGAAGGGGTCCAAAACACAGAAGGTTTTCAGTCTGAGGTAAAAAACACACTAAATTTTTAGAGTTGAGAGGTCAAAAACACACTAAATTTTCAGACCAAAAGGTAGAAACATCCCGAGCCTGCAGAGAGGAGGTCGAAAACACACTGGGTTTTCGACACTTGAGCAGAAAATGCACTGGACTCTCGACATTATAAGGCAAAAAACACAGAGAGTTTTTGATAGTTGAGGGGAAATTTTGGGCAACACTTCATTCATCTTGTTTCTAAATATCTATTTTGTTCCAATCACATTCTTATTACTAGATCTTGGGACTAGTTCCCAAGTATCATTCTTAATAATCTGATCTATTTCTTCTTCCATAGTATCATGCCAATATGAATCATTACATGCATCTTCAACACTTAAAGGTTCAATTTGAGATAGTAAATATACCACCTCATTTCTTGCTAAATTATTATTTTTTTATCTTGTTGTGACTTTGCTTCTCTGATCTCCAATGATGTCATCTTTAGAGTGATACATAGATGTAAACTTTGGAACTTTGGGTGATTCTATCTCATCTACCTTTTGAGTCTCTTCTTCACTTGTTTCAGAGTCATTGAATAGTACACCAATGTTGTCAAACATTTCTTCAACAACTATCTCACTAGTAGAAGGTATGGGTTCTTCTTCAATCATAGGTGCATAATCATGATATCTTTCTTGAATCATAAACTTTTCATCAATCTTAACATTAGTACTTTCAATTATCTTTTTCAATCTCAAATTAAAACATCTATAAGCTTTTCTTTTAGTAGAGTAGCCAAGGAAAATACCTTCATTGCTTCTTGCATCAAACTTGTCTATTGCTTCATCCCTCTTGATGTAGCACTTGCTTCCAAATATTATGAAGTATTTCACTATGGGAACATTACCAAACCATAGCTCATAAGGTGTTTTGTTTGTTCCAGGTCTCAATTGTATTATATTGATGGTATAGACTATTGCGTTGACTGCATCTCTCTAATAGGTATGTGCAACTTTTCCTTTAATCATGATAGTGCACGTTGTATCAAGTATGATCATATTCCTTCTCTCTATAATTTTATTTTACTGAGGGGTTCTAGGTGCACTCAACTATCTCTTTATGCCATGTTCTTTACAATACTCATAGAATCTATTAGAGGTGAACTCTCCTCCTCTATATGATCTTAGACATTTTATCTTTAGTCCAGATTCATTTTCAACCTTAGCCTTGAATATTTTGAACTTATCAAATGCTGATGACTTATCATTCAAGAATGCAACCCACATCATTCTAGTGTAATCATCTACAAAAAAAATAAAATACCTTTCACCATAGTATGATCTTGTTTGAGTTGGCCCACATAGGTCTGTATGAATCAAATCCAACTTGTTCTCTGCTAAATTATGCTTGCTTCTAAATGAATTTCTCACATGATTTCGCATTACACATTCCCTGCAAATAGTATCAACTAGCTTTGCTATGCTAATTAGATCTCTTACTACATTCACATTGCTTATCTTTACTATGTTATCAAAATTGATATGACATAGTCTTTTATGCCACAACCAACTGTGATCTACTTTAGCAACAAAACAACCTACTTTTGAATTAAGATGAAAAACATTACCTTTAGTCTTTGAACCTGATGCAATCATTACACCATATATGTTGTTAATGAGGCACTTGGTTTTTTTGAACTCCAATTGATAACCTTTGTCAAGCAACTGACCAACACTAAGAAGGTTATGCTACAAACCATCTATTAGAAATAGGGAATACTGAGAGGGGGGTGAATCAGTATTCTACAAACTTTTACTTTTTCCCAATTATGGATATAACAAATTATCTTAATGCATGCATAAAATATTAAACTAAAGAACATGCATATCAATAAAACAAATGAACTCACAACAAATTATTTGTTCTCAAGGAAACCCTGGCCAAGAGAAAACCCTGGTGGGGAGGGTACCCACAAAGATCCACTAGTCAAAATTATCATGTTAAGGATGTTGACTTTGTTAGGAGCCTATTACATGCATATAGTGACTCAGTCCTGCTTAAGGGAATATAGGCCTTGTTAAAAGCCTCAACCTTGCTAATAGTTGGTAGTACAAAATATGATTAACAGATGAGCCCACTGCCCAAACAAGTAATGTACAATGTTTACTAATTACAAAATAAGTCAAGTTACATAACCTTATACTTCTTGCAACTTCGCATCAATATCTCTTCGCTTTCTTTTTCACTATCGCTATTACAACTTTTTCATCATACTTACAATTACATCATTACATCTCTTTATATAAGTTATTAAGGCTAATAACTCTTATAGTCAACTTTCCATAAGAAATATACAAAATATATATTTAACCAAGGGTTAACATCTAGGATTTCATCCCTTTATATAGTTAAGACATTAATTTGAAAAACAAAATAATCCCTTAACTCTTTATCAATTTTGTCTTCATATTCTATCATGTTGGCTTAACATTGTCTTCAGTAAAACTATCATAACTTCTTCCCTACATGTCGTACTAACTTGCGCTCTTAGGTGAGTCTTCTATAGTCACCATAGTATCTATGTTCAAGTGATAAAGCATTGAACTTATTCCAATCAACATCGCTGATCAAAACTATCTCCGGGTATACTGGCAAAAACATTGTCTCATACTTAGACAATTTTGCATTGCACTCTGTCATACTTGCTCTCTGTCCTGTCTGATCTTCATGTAGATCATATATTTCCATAATGACAACATCTAAGTATCTAATTTAGCCAAATTTCCAACACCATCTATATAAAGAACATCATCAGTATTGTTCTTCCCATTCAATGTGATAGATCCTCTACCAATGATAGGTTTAGGAGTGGTGTCTCCAAATCTAACCATGCCACCTTTGTATTTGTCTAGATGAACAAATCTAGCTTTATTACTTGTCATGTGATGTGAACAACTACTGTCTATAATCCAATTTGTTCTTATGTCTACTTGTGAAATCAATGCTAGCTCTTATTCCTTTTTCTCTCTTCATGATCCATCTTATCATACATCTTCTTCATACGAGCAATAAATCCAATTTCATCTTCAACTGAGTCATCATCTAATACTCCATCTCTAGCATAATAAAATTCCTCATGCTTAGGCTTTTAGTTATTCTTGAACTTCTTAATTCTTGTAGGACACTTAGATGCAAAGTGACCAATCTTATTACATGAAAAGCATTTGAATGGCAATTGACCTTCATATTTTCCTTTTCCTTTCTTTTCTCTTTTATCAATCATAGCAATGAAATCATCTAGTGTTTTCTCTTTATCATCATCATCATCAAAATTGCTAGAAGTGTTTAAGGATTTCTTACCATGGATTGATGCTTTGAAGGGTGTTTCACTTTTAGGCTCTGTCTTCAATCTTGAAATCTCAAAAGTTGAAATTTTGCTGATCAAGGTTTCTCTTTTGAAATTTTTTGTAAGCTGCATGGTCTCATGAAGGATGTTGATCTTCTTTTCATACTCTATTGTAAGAGTAGTCATCAACTTATCCATAATTTCTTCCTCTGATATCTCTCCACCATTGTTCCTGATTCTAGCAACTGCTTCATTAATCCTTTAGTTATATAAGCTCTGAAGTCTTCTTCAGGTAGCATTTCTAATGCATTGTATCTTTTCTTCCATGTCTTTCTGTGCACATTCTTTTCTTGTGTATCTCCTTCAAACATGTCTTCTATGTGCTTCCATATCTTGTATGTTATGTCTATTTTCTTTATCTCTGAAAACTCACTATCAGATAAGGCACTGATAAGGGCTTCTTTGGATATTGCATTATAATGGAACAACTCCTTTGGTTTTCTAGTAGTGTCATCCTTTGCAAGATCTACAAGAGAGGGGATCTTAACTTCTCTGATAGTCACTTCAAAAACTTCAAAAGAAATTCACTGCAGATGTGTCACCATTTTGTTCTTCCAATCAAGCTAGTTCTCTCCATCAAACTTAGGACTATCTTTTCTAAAGAATGCCATCTGATCAACCTCAAGCTATTAAAAAATTTCTCCAAGGTACTTGGCTCTGATATGAATTGTTAGGAATAGTCCCAAGAGATAACTGAAAGGGAGAGGGGGCTGAATTAGTTATCTACAAGTTTCAATTCTATATCCAATTAAGTATACTTAAACTTTAAGTAGAAACATAATGAAAGAACACTTGAACACAACACCAATATTTTGGTTACAGGGAAACCCAAATAGGTAAAAACCCTAGTGAGAATTAACACCCACAAATAAACTACACTAGAGTGTAATGATCCTTGTTAGAAGATAATACAACACTATTAGGAGTTGATATTTATAATGTAATAAGTACATTGAACTGGTCAAGGGTCAAACCCTATTAGGAGTCTTTTATAATTAACCCTATTATGGGTGAGGATGCACTATCCAAGAGCTCACTGCTTAAAGGGGTGAAGGCTACAACCTTCTAAATAATAGATACACACTATATTTGGATCTTGGTGAACTGCGCTTAGACCTACTATCTAGATCAGCTCCAATGAATAGCATATACTCTTTACTTGGTCACATATAATTTCTATTGATGGCTCAACACTTCACACTCTGTGTTCTGCTCTTCACATTCAACTCTAAACCATACTTTAGCAATCTCAAATGACTGTATATAAATATTTTTCCTCTAAATGATATAGTCAAGTTAGCCCATTACAACCACTTTGAAATCATATTAGAGAAACAATAACACTCTCCAATAGCATCTTAGTCGGCTCTACTAAGCACACAATAGAAACTGGGACCTGTATAGATCACTAAATGTAAACACACACTACACATTGTCAGCTCTACCAAATTAACTAATACTTTCTCCTCAAGCTGAATTACATCATGCACTCTTAATAGAACATCCTTAACTCTTCTTGAATCACTAAGCCAAGTGTGCATACCAAAATGATAGGTGCAACTCCTATACCAATATAATCTCTATCTTCTCTTCTGGATAAACACAGGAAACTGCAACCGGTGAATAGCGATTGCTTAACTTCACTTCTACTGCACATCAGACTCTATGTCCATGAATGTAACATTACTAACATGTCTTCATCACATATCCAAATGCACAAGGCTCCATGATAACTGTATAGACAATCACACACACAACACTTCATGTAACTCTATCAGGAACACTACTAACACAAGCTACTATATAACTGTCTGTACTAATTATTAACCTCTGCATCCATGATATCATTCTGATAACATGTCCATGCTACATATCTACTTCTACTACTTGCTAGCATTCTCTATTTTAATTTCATTATTAAGGTTGATTCCAAACCAAGGTTTGACTAAGGAAAACCCCTCATCCTAATAAAAAAATCCTCTTTTTCTTGTAGGTATAGGTTTCAGACAATGAATTACAATTCAAATCTGAGTACCCTTTTTAGCAAACTTCTAAGATCCATGAACAAAATTTCTATTAGAGCTATTTCAAGTCAAGGATGACTTTCAGTGGGGATCAAGATTGTACCTTGGGGTAATATTTTACCCTGATCCTGAGGTCAAGGATGACCTTGGTCTGAAAGACAGAAGTTTTCTAGGTTTTCTCTGTCTCTACATTTCTAGGCCAGATCAAGTTCCAAAATTCCCTGAAACTAAATACAAACATTAGAAAATAGTGATTTCCACATCAACCTCTTTTCAAGATAAGTATTCTTATTTTATTAAGTTTGTATGTCCATAACATTTTCCATTTCATAATTTACACCTTACATCTCACACACACCCACATTCCATTTATCCATTACATTTTGGTGAACACACTTTTCAAACCCTTACATTTTTGGTGAACCCAACAAGCTTACCCCTATCTTTTGTGGAATTAGATGCCCTATTGTGTTAGATTTCCCTTTGTATTATCTTGAGACAACTCCTTGTTTTTTGTGTTAGATCTTTTGTTTTTTAGAATCAAGGTTAGATTTATTTTATGCTCTTGCATTTTAAAATTGAAAACACAAAAAAATCTATATATTCAACAAAATAAAAAAATATTTCTTGCATTTCATTTACTATGAAGATCTTGAAGATGCTTTGGTGTGTGCTTATTTTCTTTATTGTTCTCCTCTTAGCATCTCTTTATCAAACTTATGATGTTTATGAGAGTATCATTCACTTCATTATGTTGGTGACCCATCATTTTTCACTTGCCTATGCTTTTGTGAAATTGACTGATACTATTTTTCCTACTTTCAAAACTTTCAATAAAGATTTATGTGGAGGAATTATTACTCTTTGGGACTATTATAAGAATTTAGTAGATGATACACCATCTCCTAATCTACCTAATCCTAATCCTATTATCCCTAATTTAATTCCTAACCTTCCAACTCCTAATCTGATGCCTAATATGTCTAATCCTCCATCTGCTAATCCTAGTTCTTCCCATACTTATGATGGGATTCAAGCTATAGTACAGGATGAAGATGTGCAAGAGTTCCTTGATTTACCTTCTCCTCTGATTCATGATGATATTAAAGGAAAGGGTAAAGAAACTTATTATAAACCTATGATTCCACCTTATACAACCTTTACTCATGAACATGATAAACAATCACCTCTTGTAGAATTTTTACATGATATGTACACTACAGGATTCAATATGATGACTAAACAAGGTTATAGAGGTTTAGGGCTTGGTGTTAATGAGCATGGTATTAACTATCTAGTTTATATAGCCCCTAAAAAAGATATGCATGGTGTTGGTTGTTCACAATCTCAATTCAAGGTGGTTGAGTTGATCCTCATCCTCCTCTTCTCCCTACACCTACCTTAGATAACCTCGATATTCATCAAGATGTAGATAAGAAGGTGTATGTTTAGTTGATGAATTCTAAGAAAGAAATATTTAAACTTATTCCAAAAGATGCTCTATCCAAGTACAAATGTCCTTTTCATTATCGTAATACATATTTACTTGCTGATTGTGTGTATTTCAAGTTATATGTTAGAGAAAAACCTACTTTAGGAATTATATCTTATTCTAGTGTAGTTTTACAATTCCTTCATAATTTTGATATAGGGGATACCACTCATTCTAATATAAAATAGATCTTTTATCCTCTTATCTCAAGACTGGGGGCCAAGAGGCATGTAATTTAGTCTTATAGGATCCATTAGGCTCTTAGTGTTGGATATTGCTAATGCATGGGTGGTGATTGAGACATGTAATATGTTTAATCACTACGTTACTAAATGGGCACTCATACTATTGTCATTTGTGTTTTGTCACCGATGTCAACATATGCTTTTATGAAGGAACCAAACTAGTAATCACAATGTACGGCAAGTGTACAGATGTTTTAGATGATGCAAAGTTAAATGAGAGCTTGGGTGGATGTTGTGATCTTATATATGTGATCGCATCATTAAGTATTGAATATTAAGAGAGTTATAGTTGTTTTGGTAAAGACTAGTCACTGGACTGTGATAGTGAGAATTGATAGAGTTATTCTCTGAGTTTTTGGTATATCTTTCAGAGGGATTGGATTCAAGGTATGTGAACTTGAAGGATGATGGAAGAGGTACTGATGGATTTTCATTGGTTAGCATAAGGTACAAATTGATTAGTGATGGATGGAATATGTGTGATATAAGGAGGTTGTGAAGGTTGTGAACTTGTGTTTGTTGTATGTAGAGCAGAGGATTACTGGGGGGCTTCATTGGAACTAATCAAGCAAAGATAGTTACTGGTAAATAATTCAAAGAATGTGTATTTCTTCATATACAACTATTGCAAACTAGTGAGTTCTAAAGCTGGATTTAACCTTCTTTGGGTACCGAGCCTTGGGCAGTGAGCCCTCTATTGTTCTTGACTCCTAACAAGGTTTGCCATCTAACAAGCACTATGTATTGCAATGTTTCAATAAGCTCCTAATAGGGCTATATCTTCTAACAAGGATTACTATACTCTTAGTACATCATTAGTGGGTGCTAATTCCCACTAGGGTTTCTACCTTTAATAGGGTTTCCCCATAACCAAAATATTGTGTTATTGTGTTGGAATTCATTGTGTTCATTGGATCTGATATTAATGAGCTTAAAGTTTAATATTCTATCATACAATTGATTCACCCCCCCTCTCAGTTGTATTGTGGACTGTCATTCCTAACAATTGGTATCAGAGGCTATGGTCCTCAGAGAGAAAGCTTAATAGCTTGAGTTGATCTTGGAAATGGAATTCTATAGGAAGGAAAGTCCTATCTTTGATCCTAAAAATGTTGACAGTTGGAAAATAAGATGCGAACACATCTTCTATGTATGGGCATAGACTACTGGATGATTATGAAGAAGGAATCTTTGAAGGCTAAGAATGACTTGGAAACAACTGATGATGATAAAAATAAGTTATTTTCATGCAACATGGTCACAAAGGAAGCATTGATTAGTGCACTATCTGAGGGTGAGTTTACTAAAATTAAAGATCTAGATTCAGCACATGCAATCTGGAATATACTAGAGGCACTCTATGAAGGAGACAAGTATACCAAACAAGCAAAATTGCAAAACTGGAAGACAAATATGGAGAAGCTACAAATGAATGAAGATGAAAGAATTAGAGCCTATGTTCAAAGGGTTACAGAAGCTATAGTTGGAATTATAAATTGTGGAGGTACTTATGATGAAGATGAAGTCATTACAAAGATTCTCAGATCTCTAACTCTTTCTTACAAATTCAAGGAAATGTCAATTCAAGAAACTATACTGCTAACTCCAAACTTTAGCAGAGAAATGTTGATTGCAAAGTTAACTACCTTTGAAGCTACAGAATTAGGAGAAGTTGCACCTAAAGTTGAATTTGCATTTAGGGAATCTACACACAAGAAATTATCTTCACTTCTGAGCACAAGCAAAGAAGACCTAAAAGAAGAGCTTGGTGAGTATGTTGAGGAATGGGAGAAGATAATGGAAGAAGAAAAGAAGATGGAAGAACTTTTTGCACTAATTTCTAGAAGAGAGAAAAGAGGTAAGGGAAAATTTGAAGGAAAATTACCTTTGAAATGTTTTTCATGCAATAGGATAGGTCATTTTGCATCTAGATGTCCTACAAGAGTTCCTAAATACAAACTTGATTATGAAAAGATTAGAAGAGACAAAGAATTTTATTATGCTAGTGAAGGAATCTCTGATGATGATGATTTAGACAATGAAGAGATTGGATTTGTTGCTATTAAAGATGAACTAGTTCATGAAGAAAAAGCCTTAGTATCTCTTGTTGACAAGAAAACTAAATGGATAATTGACAGTGGATGTTCTCATCACATGACTGGTGATAAGAAAAAATTTGTTAAATTAGTAAATTATGATGGAGGTGTTGTAAGGTTTGGGGACAATCTCCCAAAATCGATCATAGGATTTGGATCCATCACTCTGGATGGAAAAGCTAATACAGATAATGTACTGCTAGTTGAAGGATTGAAGCATAAATTGTTGAGTGTTGGATAGTTAATGGATAAAAACTTTCAATTAAGTTTTGTTAATGGTAAATGCTTTATCAAAAGCAAGGAAGGAAAAATGATTGCTACCGGTTCAAGATCTAGAGGTAATGCATTTGAACTAAACACATTTGGAGCCTCTTGTTTTGTTGTAAAGGTAGATGATGGTTGGTTATGGCATAGAAGATTTTATCATGTTAACTTTGATAACATTGTGAAGGAAAGCATGGATACTGCAGTAAGAGATCTACCAAAGATTGTGAAACCTTCTAACACTGTATGTAGAGAATGTGTTATCGGAAAGAAAACTAAAAGTAGTCATAAAAGAAAAACATTTACATCAAAAGGAAAATTGGATCTGGTACATACAGATCTATGTGGGCCTACAAGAACAAAGTAATACTATGGTGAAAGCTATTTTATACTCTTTGTTGATGACTTTTCTAGAATGATGTGGGTTACTTATTTGAGAGAGAAATCAGAAGCATTTCACAAATTCAAGTTGTTTAAAGCAAAAGTAGAGAATGAATCAGGACTGAAAATAAAGTGTTTAAGATCAGACAAAGGTGGAGAGTTTACATCAGACTTATTTAATTCATACTGTGAAGAGCATGGGATAAAAAGACAAACATCTACTCCTAGGGCTTGGTATGCAAGGTTGGACAAGTATCTACTTGGACTTGGATTCATAAAAGGTAATGCAGATAGTAATTTGTATTTAAGAACTACTGAACATGGAATCCTGATAGTAGAAGTATTTGTGGATGACATTATCTTTGGAGGTAATGATGATCTATGTAAGAAGTTTGCTAAAGAAATGGAAAGTGAATTTGAGATGTCCATGATAGGTGAAATGAAATTCTTCCTTGGAATACAAATAACTCAGAATGAGAATGGTATTTTAATTTCTCAGACCAAGTATCTCAAATAATTTCCTAAGAAATTCGGTATGGAAGATTATAAACTAGTAGGAACACCTATGGTGACTCAAAATAAGCTAACAATTGATGATGAATCAAAAAAAAAAATTTAGACTTTGTATAGATCAATGGTTGGAGGACTATAATATCTGACTCACACTAGACCAGATATTGCTAATGTTGTTGGAATTGTGGCTAGATATCAGGCAGAACCCAAAGAGACTCATCTAGCTACTATGAAAAGAATACCGAGGTATCTCAGAAGAACCATAGACTATGGTTTATGGTATGATAGGAATGATAGCTTTGAACTTCATGCTTATACTAATGCTGATTGCAAAGAAAATATTGATGACATAAAAAGTACCAATGGTGGTGCATTTTTCCTTGGGAAAAAGTTGGTTTCTTGGCTAAGAAACAAGATTGTATAGCACAATCTACTGTTGAATCAGAATATGTTGTTGCTACTATAAATTGCACTTAGATTGTTTGGATGAAAAAAATGATGACAAACATTGGAATAACTTTTAATGAGCCCTTGGTTATCTATTGTGATAACACTAGCACAGTAAATATGTCAAAGAATCTAGTGATGCATTCTAAAACTAAATACATTTCTATCAAGTATCACTTCTTAAGAGACAAGGTGGTAGAAAAAGAAATAAAGCTTGAATATATCAGTACAAAAGAGTAGATTGCAAACATCTTTACAAAGCCACTACCAAAAAATACCTTTGAATATCTCAGAGGTATGTTAGGGGTTTAGGCCCCTCCTAGTCATAACTAAATGATGCAGAGATGCATCAGTCCAAAAGTGCTCAGAGCATCTTGGGTCTTGAGCAATCTTCCATCACCAAAAAATAATTACCTATTTACCTGTACCTATTGGATATTGCTAATGCATGGGTGGTGATTGAGACATGTAATATGTTTAATCACTATGTTACTAAATGGGCACTCATACTATTGTCATTTGTGTTTTGTCACTGATGTCAACATATGCTTTTATGAAGGAACCAAAGTGGTAATCATAATATACAGCTACTGTACAAATGTTTCAGATGTTGTGAAGTTAAATAAGAGTTCAAGTGGATATTGTTATCTTATATCTATGATTTCATTATTAAGTATTGCATATTAAGAGAGTTACAGTTGTTTTGGTAAAGATTGGTCACTGGACTGTGACAGTGAGAATTGATAGAGTTAGTCTCTAAGTTTTTGGTATATCTTTCAGATGGATTGGATTCAAGGTATGAGAACTTGAAGGATGATGGAAGAGGTATTGAAGGATGTTCATTAGTTAGCACAAGGTATAGAGTGATTGGTGACATCATCTGTGGCATGTACTTTGGTGATGGCTTATTCTGAAGCCGACTCAAGGAATGAAGCATGTGTTTTGTTTGGCAAGCACAAATCAAGGATGTCGATCCTTAATTGTTGTAATGTAATCATTGTAAATTTTTTATAGATACCATGTGTATCTTCACAAGGGTTTATGTAATTGTTTTTAATTAGGAAAGCCTTATGGGCCGACCTGATCTTGGTAAATTGTAATAAGGTATAAATGAAAGGTCTTTTCATTGGAAGAGATATGGATGGAATATGTGTTATATAAGGAGGTTGTGAAGGTTGCAAACTTGTGTCTACTATATGTAGAGTAGAGGATTACTGGGGGCCTTCATTGGAACTGATCAAGAAAAGATAGATGCTAGTAAACAGTTCAAAGATTGTGTATTTCTTCATATACACCTATTGTGAACTAGTGAGTTCTGAAGGTGGATTTAACCTTCTTTGGGCAATGAGCCTTGGGAAGTGAGCCCTCTATTGTTCTTAACTCCTAATAGGGTTTGTCCTCTCACAAGCACTATGTACTGTAATGTTTCAATAAGCTCCTAATAGGGCTATATCTTCTAACAAGGATTACTATACTCTCAAAACATCATTAGTGGGTTCTAATTCCCACCGGGGTTTTTACCTTTAAAAAGGTTTCCCTGAAACCAAAATATTGTGTTATTGTGTTGGCATCCATTGTGTTCATTGGATTTGATATTAATGAGCTTAAAGTTTAATGTTTAATATTATATCATACAACTGATTCACCCCCCCTCTTAGTTGTATTGTGGACTGTTATACCTAACATTTGGCATATATTTTATCCAAGGCTTAATTGGTATTCTTTCTTCCCTCTTTCTCTATGGTTTTTGCATTATGTTTATAATCATCCATAGATTTTATTCTATATTCAAGATATCTTTTCTAAGACATTTGTTTTGCAAAGGTATCCCTTTCTTTCATCCCTGGGGGGAAAGGTTCATCCTTCTTTCTCTTTGTCTAGGGACCTGCTTTCCTTATCTTAGTGGTATTTTTTTATCTTGCAACATTCTTTCATTATACTGACTGATGTTTTGACTATGGATATCCTTTTTATATGAGAGGTTTTTGTCCTAGGTCATCACCTCTTCTCTATGTTGCAAATTACATTCATTATAAACTCTTGCCCTTGCTCTAGTGATTAGAGTTGTTTCCCTCATTTCAAAGATTCCTCTTCCTCTTGATTGTAAGGGGCTTGAAGAATGAGTCTTTGTTCTCACCTGGTTTATCTTTGAAAGATGATATTTTATCTAAAAGAACTCCTCTATGGTGGGGGTCTTGTTTGTTAGAAAGTAAATTCCACCAAGATAACTGAGAGGGGGGGGCTGAATCAGTTATCTAATAATTATAACTTTTATCAACTTCAATAAATTTTAACCATGTAAGAAATATAATTACCAACCATAGAAATATATTCATACACAATAACACAATGACACAAGATATGTTGAGTAGGGAACCTCTTGATCAAAGAGTAAACCCTGGTGCGAATGATGCCCACAAAAGATGCACTAATATGAATATTCCTTGTGAAAGGATGGACTCTATTAGGAGTATTATGAAATACATTCAATACATATGAATCCCTGTTAGGAGATTTTGAATCCTTGCTAAAAGATTATAACTCTGTTAGGAGTTATGGAAGACAGAAGGACCCACTACCCAAATAGCTTCAATGGAAAGATCACTGAACACACTATCCTATTAATCTCTAGATTATTCAACAAAATAATATCAAATCATTAATGATCTCAACAATATGTTACCTCTTCTTTGACTATGCCAAACTGCACTCACTACTACACCAAATCTCAATTTCAGATCTTTGTACCTCACATGTCTTCCTTCACAAATTCTATTTCACAACTTCATTCACTTCATCATAATTCATCACAACCATATTCCAATAAGGAAAAACATTCCTTCCTTTATACCACACTCAAGTAATTACAAATGAGTCGACATCCAATTACAAAATAAAAGTTTCCACATGCTACATCAAAAATTACACAAAATTGTTGGCTTCACTCATGCGACCTCAAAGTTTGCATTTTCATCCACATCACTAACAATATGTCTTCAACTACTCTCTAACTATGCAAAACTAGATTCCATCCCGATTAGGAAATATCATCTGATTTCCACAAACTACTACTCAAGAACACTGCCTGAATACTGTTTCCATTAAAATGCTCATAACTTTCATGAATAAATGAATTACTATCTACGCTCTTAACCATGAAAATATAAATATCAAAGAGTAAATCCTCAACATTGCATAGCTTGATCTACAATATCCCACATGCGCTAATCAAAACACTATCTACTCCTGTGCTAATCTCCAATAGATCACTGTGTTGACATCAATAACAATCATAGTCATGAATGCAACAACAAATGCTATAGAATGGCTGCCAATAATCCCATATGATATATTCATCATTCATTCCTAACAATCTCCCCCATTGGCATTGATGCAAACATAGATGAAAAACATCCAATGTTCCATGAATCCAACATTGCAATTTACTACTGCTCTGAAAAAATATTTTTGAATCCTCTTCATCAATCAAATCATGCTTCATTTTCCTATTCAGTTCTCACCAATAGATGGTACAAATGGTTTTTCATGTACACTTCTCCTCTATTGACATCAATGTCAGAAATTTCATCATTATGTCAACAACAACTCTAATGTCAAAAGACACTATTCATAAAATACATTCACTAGAGCCCTCATGACTCAGCTCAGATACACATACTCCCCCATAGAGGAAGTACCAACATCCAATCCAAAAGAAATATAAGGCTTATATACCACTAGACGGATGCAACCAATCTACATCACTTCTCAAAAGTAGGCTGGGGCATAACCCCAAGCATACCTCTCAGATACTCAAATGTATCCTTAGGCGAAGGCTTTGTAAATATGTCTACTATCTACTCCTTTGTGCTTCTATACTTGAATCTAACTTCTTTCTTAGCAACTTTCTCTTTTACTACATGATACTTAATCTCTAAATGCTTTGTCTTAGAATGTAATATAGGGTTCTTAGACATACTAAATGTGCTAGTGTTATCACAATGTATAACAATAGGTTCAACAAACTTTATTCCAATATCCTTCAGTGTCTACTTCATCCAAATTATCTGGTTACAATTGTTTGCTACTGCTACATATTCTGCTTCTACTGTACTCTGTGAAATACAATTTTTCTTCTTGCTTAGCCAAGAAACCAATCTTCCTCCAAGGAAAAATGTTCCATTGCTGGTCCTCTTTTTATCATCAATACTACCTCCCCAATTAGCATCGGTATATGCACATAGGGTAAAATCATCAAAATTTTCATACCACAATCCATAGTCTATTATGCCTCTTAAATATCTCAGTATCCTCTTTACTACTACATAATGTTATTCTCTAGGTTCAGCTTGAAATCTTGCTACAACTCCAACTAACTGTGCTATATCAAGTCTTGTATGTGTCAAGTACTGCAATCCTCTAATCATAGATCTATACTTCTTCTGTTCAACTGTAGGAGTCTCATATGTGCTAGATAATTTATGTCCAATTACCATAGGTGTTTCAACTGGTTTATAGTTCTCCATTCCAAATCTCTTTAACAAATCATTCAAGTACTTTGTCTAGCTTACAAAGATACCATCATTGTTTTGTGTTATCTATAATCCCAAAAAGAATTTCATTTCACCAATCATACTCATTTCAAATTCAACATTTCATCAGCAAATTTATCACTAGCTTCATCTTCTCCTCCAAAAATAATGTCATCAACAAAAAAAACTATAATCAACAAGCAATTTTCAATTTCTTTTGTGTATAGATTGTTATTAGCTGTTCCTTTTGTAAATCCCAATTTTAACAAATACTTATCCAATCTTGCAAACCAAGTTCTAGTTGCTTGCTTTAGTCTATATAAGGCTTTCTTGAGTTTACATACCATGTCTCCTTCTTGAGTCAAAGGAAAACCTTCAGGCTGCTCAATGTAGACTTCTTCTAATTCACCATTCAGAAATGCAGACTTCACATCCATCTAATATACTTTGAATTTCTAAAAAGCTGCATAGGCCAAAAACATTCTTACTACTTCAATTCTTACTACTGGTGAAAAAATTTCTTCATAGTCAATTCCTTCTTGTTGTGAGTATCCCTTGCATACCAATCTTTCTTTTTTTCTTACTACTTCTCCTTATTCATTCATCTTGTTTTTGAATACCCATTTAGTTCCAATAACATTCTTATCTTTAGGTCTAGGGACCAATTCCCATGTCTTTTTCTTTTCAATCTGATCTAGTTCTTCTTTCATAGCTTTAATCCAATGTTCATCTTCACAACCTTCACTAGTAGATTTGGGTTCAATTTGAGAAATCAAACATAACTATTTTTGTACTTTATTTTGAGTTAGAACTCCTCTATCTATGCTTCCAATAATCTTCTCAATAGGATGATTCCTTGATAAGTTCCTGTTAGGTGTCATTGTCTCAGATCTTACTTCAGGTGTCGGTTCTTCAATGATTTCACTATGGTTTTCATTCAACAAGTCACTATCAGTTTCATAGAATAATTCAGTAGTTTTAGTGTCAGGTTTAGGATGAGTTCCTTCATCAGATTCATAATCAAGCATTCTTTCCTGAATTTTGAACTTTTCATCAACTTTAACATTTACCCTCTCAACAATAGTCTTAGTTCTCTTGTTATAACATCTATAAGCTTTTATCTTCAAAGAATATCCAAGAAATATACCTTCATCACTTCTAGGATCAAACTTTCCAATATCATCATCTCCCTTTATAAAGATTCTAAAATACTTAACTGAGGGTGCATGTTCAAACCATAATTCATAGGGTGTCTTGTCTGTGTTTGCTCTGATTTGTACTCTATTCATTGTATATACTATTGTGTTCACCGCTTCTCTCTAGAATATCTTTGTCAAATCATTTTCAAATATCATAGCTCTTACTATTTCATTCACTGATTTGTTTCTTCTTTTTGCAATACCATTTTGTTCAGGTGTTCTAGGGGCTGAAAGCTGTCTCTTAATAACATTCACTTCACAAAAGGTGTTAAACTCTCTAGAAGTAAATTCTCCACCTCTATCAAATCTTAAACATTTAATCTTCATTCTACATTCATTCTCAACTTTATTCATAATGATCTTAAACTTATCAAATGCTTCAGATTTTTCTTTAAGAAATGCAATCCGCATCATTCTTGTAAAATCATCAACAAGAATCATAAAATACCTTTCTCCATAGAATCCTCTAGTCCTAGTAGGACCACTCAAATCTATATGAACAATCTCCAACTTCTCTGCAGATGTAAACTTCTTACTAGGAAATGAACTTCTCTTATGTTTAGCGATCACACATTCCTTGCAAATCATGTTAGTAGGCTTCATAATTTTAGGCAAATCTCTTACTGCAAGTGAAGTACTTATTTTCACAATGTTATCAAAATCTATATGACAAAATCTTATGTGCCATAACCAACTGTCATCAATCTTAGTAATCAAACTTTTCATCTCAGTAAGATTCAACAAAAATATATTACCTCTAGTTCTAGATCTAGTTCCAATCAAATTTCCATCTTTATCTTTTGTCACACAAGTTTTATCAATAAACCAAACTTGATATCCCTTATCAACTAATTTTCCAACACACAAAAGATTATGTTTCAAACTATCCACAAAGTAAAGATCATCAGTATTAGTCTTCCCGTCAAGAGTAATAAATCCTATACCTTTAATCAAACAAGGTGCATTGTTTCCAACTCTAACAACTCCTCCAACATAATTGTTAAACTTTATGAACTTTTTCATGTCTCTAGTCATATGATGTGAACAAAAACTTTCTATAATCCAATTAGCTTTCTTTTCAACTTGAGAAACTATGGCTTTTTCTTCCTTAACATCTATTTTAGGATTTTCTTCTTTAATTTCTACAAATTCTATGTCATCATTATTCTCAGTATCACTTTCACTTAGATTTCTCTCTATACTAGCTTCAAGATCTTCATCATTAGCATAATAACATTCCTTAGATCTTCTAGGCTTGAAATTGTTTCTGTAATTTTTAACTCTCATAGGACATTTAGATGTGAAATGACCATATTCTTGACAAGTCCAACATTTAAAATTTTTCTTACCATTTGGTTCTCTTTTCACAAGTAAGGCAATACCTTTTTCAATCTTCCTATCTTCTTCATTTCTAGATCTATCATTGTTAGCATAATCTCTACTCACACTGATGCTTCTTGACAAAGTAGGGTGAACACTAAGAGCACTCAATACTATCTCCATTCTAGGAAAATCTCTTAATAACCTTAGGTTCATTTCTATTGCTTCCAATCTTCCAAGAAGAGTCTCTCTTTTAAAGTTTGAAGTAAAAGGTATAACTTGTTCAATCGTTTGTGTTGTCTACTTAAACACAGGAGTCAATGTCCTCAAAATTTTCCATATCACTTCATTTTATGTCTTTCTTCCTCCACAAGATTTTATACCTACAACAATTTCTGACATTCTACCAATATAGCTTCTAACAGATTCATCTTCCATCATTCTTATATCTTCAAATGTACATATCCAATTATGTAATCTAACTTTGTTTGCATGTTCATCACCTTCAAAAGTAGAGTGTAAAGCTTTCCAAATTTCATGAGATGTTTTTAAATATTTTACCTGACTGTACTCATTCTCCGGAAGGGCTGTCAAAAGTGCTTCTCTGGCAAGTATGTTACACATGAATAGATCTCTATGATCACTAGAACATGTTTCAAGATTATCATCATCAATGATAGTCTTCTCATTCTTATTAATCAACCAATAACCTGGTCCTAAACATAGTAGATGTGTCTTCATCTTTTCTTTCCAGTTGTCAAAATTCACTCCATCAAACTTAGGGCTTTCTTTGCTAAAATTCACCATGGATCTCCTTAAGCTGCTAAACTTTTCTTTCAAGGACCTCCTGCTCTAATACCAATTGTTAGAAAGTAAATTCCACCAAGATAACTAAGAGGGGGGGGTGAATCAGTTATCTAATATTTATAACTTTTATCAACTTCAATAGATTTTAACCATGTAAGAAATATAATTACCAACTATAGAAAGATATTCATACACAGTAACACATTGACACAAGATATTTTGAGTAGGGAACCTCTTGATCAAAGAGTAAACCTTGGTGGGAATGATGCCCACAAAAGATGCACTAATATGAATATTCCTTGTGAAAGGATGGACTCTGTTAGGAGTCTTATGAAATACATTTAGTACATATGAATCCCTGTTAGGAGATTTTGAATCCCTTCTAAAAAATTCTAACTCTATTAGGAGTTATGGAAGATAGAAGGTCCCACTACCCAAACAACTTCAATGGAAAGATCACTGAACACACTATCCAAGTGATCTCTAGATTATTCAATAGAATAATATCAAATCATTACTAATCTCAACAATATGTTACCTCTTCTCTGACTATGCCAAACTGCACTCACTACTACACTAGATCTCAATTTTAGATCTTTGTACCTCGCATGTATTCCTTCACAAATTTTCTTTCACAATTTCATTCACTTCATCATAATTCATCACAAACATATTCAAAAAAGGAAAAAAATTCCTTCCTTTATACCACACTCAATTAATTACAAATGAGTTGGCATCCAATTACAAAATAAAAGTTTCCACACACCATCAAAAATTACAAAAAACTATCAACTTCACTCGTGCGACCTCAAAGTTTTCACTGTCATCCACATCACTAGCAATTTTTCTTCAATTTCTCTCTTATTGCAAAAAACCATATTCCATCCTGGTTAGGAGATATCATTTGATTTCCACAAACTGCTACTCCGAAACACTACCTGAATACTGCTTCCATCAAAATGCTCATAACTTTCATGAATAAATGAATTATTGTCTGAGCTCTTAACCATGAACATATAACATATCAAAGAGTAAATCCTCAACATTGCATAGCTTGACCTACAATATCCCACATGTGCTAATAAAAATACTATATATTCCTCTGCTAATCTCCAGTAGATCACTATGTTGACATCAATGACAATCATAGTCATGAATGGAACAACAACTGCTACACAATGGCTGCCAATACTCCCATAGGATATATTTAGCATTCATTCCTAACATTTTTGAGAAGATCTATTTCTTTGAGGATCCTTTTTCCATGAGTGACATATCCTTTTTCATGATTATCTATGCTCTTGGATGTAGAGGTCAATTCCCTTCACTAGGAATGTAGTATACATTGTTGATAAACATGATATCTCCTTACATTGTGAAGTAGGTATCCTCTTTCTCTTCCTTATCATGTCTAGTAGACAGCCACGATAAGGAGGGGGGCACATATAGGTTCTCCCTTGTACTATATTTTTTTATTTATATGCTAAATCCTCAAAAGGTAACACACATAAGTTGCTAAATCTTGAAGAGACACACATTTTTCAAATTTTTAATATGCTAAATCCTCTGAAGGTAACGCACATAAGTTGCTAAATCCTAAAGAGACACATTTTTCAATTTTGAAATATGCTAAATCTTCCAAAGGTAACACACATAATTTTATAAATCCTGAGGAGACATGCATTTTATATTTCATGGTGATACAAGAAGGTGGATCTATGAGTATTCTAGAAGCCGTCAAAAGATGCATTACAATTTCAAGGCACTTTTTATGGGTGAACTATAGGGTTTGGCCACCTATTTGGCTCTACCTCTTTGGTGATTCACAGTAAGGTGGGCATCTTACTAGGCAACGTAATCACTTTCTCTTTCCCCTCTTTTTTCTTTCATGCTAGTAGGGATGGGTCATGAGGCTATGTTATTTATAGTGTTTCTCTTGTCTTTCTTATGTAATCATTTATTCTTTATGATAGCTTTCCAAATATGATATTAGCATATGAAATATTTCTTAGCAAGGTATCCTCTACTAGTTGATTTGGGTTTGTTTTAGAACTAACCCCTCTCTTTTGTGTCTTTTAGTTTTCTCTTTGTTTTCACACCCTCGTGCGTGTATGTTAAGTTAGAATCCTTAGCCTGGGGGCTTGTGTTTTTAGCTAAAATTTATTTTATCTTGTTGTGAATCCACTTTGATTTCTTCTTTCTTCTCCTTTACCAAGAGTTTCCATTGAATCCATACTCTTGCTAAAGTGGGGGCTTAGTGTATCATCTTAAAATAGAAGCACTTTCATGTTAAGAACATTTATCTCTCTGAGTAGGTGGTGTGAGGTCATTTCAAATCCCTCGGGTAGGTCCCTAGCTTGAATCTAGCTTTTCTCCTAACTCTGACCCTTTTTCCACCCTCTTTCTGCACTTTTCTGGCATTTTGGACTGAGATCCTGAAATCTTTGACGTCAGGGTCAAGGTTGACCTTGACTCTGACCTAGGTCATAGTCAACCTCCACTCTGACCTAGGTCAAAGTTGACCTCGACCTTGACCCAAGGTCCAAATTTTAAGACTCCATGATTTTTGGATGTCGGGTTTTGGAAAGATTTGTTTTCCCGCTTTCAGGTCAGTTGTTTAAGATTTTGAAATGGTAAACTCTTAAATTATATTTAATCTAGGTCCATTTCTAGGGGTTAAGGCTTAATTGGAATTTAGTTCTCCTATGTCGGCCTCTCTAGAAGTTTGTGCCCTAGACTAGTATAAAAGGCAACCTTCCTCTCTCATTTTTACATCCATTATTAAGCAACTTTATTAGATCACCTCACAACATCTTTTCTCATAATCTCTCAATCATTCCATTCTTCATGCAAGCCATTATCTACATTCAATCATTCAAGTTCTCCATTGAAGATCAATGATTCAAGCATTCAATCCTTTTGAAGGGATTTATTTCTAGCATTCAAGATTCATCATTCAAATCCTATATCTATCCATTATGGTGGTGTGATCTTCCTTCAAGATCCTTTGTTCATCTTCAAGGTTTATTCATTCTTCCCTCAAGGTGGATTCCAAGCATACAATCATGGAGGTTTTGATTTACATTTGTTAATGTTGTGTTCAAGCTTTCATATCAACATACTTGTTTACATTTCAAATACAAAATTGCATATCTATCGAATATCATAGCTTCATTGTTAGATCTATTTCTACTACTTGCTAGCATTCTCTATTTCAATTTCATTATTAAGGTTGATTGCAAACTAGGGTTTGAATAAGGAAAACCCCTCATCCCAAAAAAAAATCCTCTTTCTCTTGTAGGTATAGGTGCGGGACAACAAATTGTAGTTCAGATCTGAGTACCCTATTTGGTGAACTTCTGGGATCCGCGAACATAATTTTCATCAAAATTGTTTCAGGTCAAGAAAGACTTTTAGTGGGGATCAAGATTGTACCCTAGTGTAAGATTGTATCCTGATCCTAAGTTCAAGGATGACATTTCTTCAAAAGATAGAAGTTTTCTAGGTTTTCTCTATCTTTGCATTTCTAGGACAGATCAGGTTGCAAAATTCCCCAAACTGAACACAGACATCAGAAAATAGTGATTTTTGTATCAACCTCTTTTCAAGATATGTATTCCTTTTTTATTAAGTTTGTATGTCCATAACATATTCCATTACATATTTTACACCTTACATCTCACACACACCCACATTCCATTTATCCATTAAATTGTGGTGAACACACTTTTCAAACACTTACCACTTAAGACTAATCAGAAGTAGGGACAAAAATGAAGTTAGTGTCCACAACTTTACCACAAAGTTTAACAGGAAGCTTAATAGAACTAAATTCTAGATAGAGAAAACCATTACAAGTTTGGATCCACACATTATATGTATCATAATAATCACATTGTAAGTTCTTCATAAAAAGGTTTTCTTCAGTAATGACATTTTCTAAGGATGTAGGATAAACAAGACAACTATAGGTAGGTATCTTAGAAATCCTAGCATAAATGTAGAGGGGACCATCAAGAGCTTTAATAGTCTAAGAATCCTCAAAGATGATTAAGAGTTCCCTAGGTATTTTATTCTTTGGTTATTTTCAATGTTTAGGTTGAGGTGGAACTTGAAGTTGAGGTTGAGATTGAGGCTTGGGTGGAGATACAGGTTGAGACTAAATGACATGCTACAGATGGTTTACAATATGATTAAGATCATCCATCTTTGAATCATAAATAATATCCATAAAAGATGTTTGAACAATGGTAGTAGTATCATGTGTAAGAAAAGGATTCGTATAGATTTATAGGTTTTGATTAGGAGAGACAAATTTGTTCCACCTACCATCAAAATTATCAACAGATAAAGTGTTGGAATCAGTTAAGTCTTGAACCTTATGTTTTAGATAATAACACTTCTCATTATCATGGCTATTCTTAGGATGGTATTGACAAAAGGCTTTGGGATCAAAGGATTTGGATGCCATCGTAGTAGGTAAAAGAGGTCGAATAGGAGGAAAAGTAATCATATTAGAATTCAATAGTTTACTCATAATAGAATGTAAAGATTTAGAAAGAGAAGTAAATGTACAATTCAAATGAAAAATAGTGGATGCAAGTGGCATTGGTGGATGCAACAACAACTTGATTATCAACTGCATTTGCTTTCTTATTTATCTTGACCTAGTTGTTAGGTTTTTGAAACTTGGTGGGATTAGGAGCAGCATCACTCTTATTAACTAGAACATGATCCATTGGAGTGTTTCTCTCAAATTGGCTCACTTCTAATTGATAATGATGAAGCGTTGCACAAAGTTGTTGAAAAGAGGTAAATTTAGTAAGAAGAATCTTATCTCTAATATCCTTTTGTAAATTTGAAATAAACATATACTAAATATCAATATAAGGAACAAGATAAGAAATTTGAGCATACAAATGCTTAAATCTACCAATAAATTTAGTCAATTTTTCTTTAGTATTTGGTTTACAATGCATCAAATCAGTTAAGGACGCTTGCAAACCAATGTTATTTTGGAACTGTTGGATAAAGGCATTACCAAGTTTTCAAAAAGAATCAATAGAATAAGGAGGCAAGGAACAATACCATTGCAAGGCCTTATCACAAAAATTTCTAGCAAACAAGTTGGCTAAAATCCTATGATCATGAGCATAGTCACTATCAAGGATTTGAAACTTTTTAACATGAGTGATAGGGTCTCCCTTACCATTGTAATTCTCAAGATGAGGCATATTGGCTTGCTGAGGAATAGGAGCACAAATTATGTCTAGGGATAAAGGACTACCCATGTCACATGTAGGAATACTAAACTTTGATTGAGTTAAGGACACAAGTTGTTGTTGTAAAGAGGATACAGTTTGAGCCAGACTAATGATTATGGAATCACTAGAACATATAGAAGGCATAAAAATATTAGAAACACTAGGGAAAGTGTAGGAAGTGGTGGGAATGGAAGACAAAACCGGTGGAACACTCGGAACCACACTTGGAAGAGGTTTGGAATAGGTAAAATGAACACGATGGTAAGAAGGTTGTGAGGCAGGTAGACACACTAGTGGAACACTCATAGGAGAGATGTAGTCACTAAAGGAGGAGTATAAGTAGGAATTCTAGGTAAAGGAATGGAAGAAGGTTCCACACTAGTCATAGGAGGAGTGAATCCTAGATCTTTAGCTTATTGAGCTAAATGCTTGATATTTAAATGCACAAGATGAGTGATGCCACACAAGAGATTAACACCTTGATCACTATCACGAAGAACTTTCTTCAGACCCTCTATAGCTTGAATAGAATCTTGACTATGGTTTTCTTGAATAAGCCAATTTCCCATTTTATCAAGTTCAGTAAAAGTTTTTGGACTTGTTCAAAAACCCATGTAGAGTTTGGGAGAGATGTTTTTTGGAAGGAAAATAGGGGTTAGGTAAAACTCTTTGGGTATTGACACTTTTACCCTAACCCTAATTTTGAAATTAGGGTTAGGGCAAAAGAGTCAAACCCAAATTTGACCTTTTTCCTTTTTTTTCAATTCCCTCTGAGAATTGTTTCAAGCATGTAACTTAATTTGATCTTTGTTTTCTCCATTATTTATTATTTAATTTTTTTTTTGACCTTTTTGGTGGCAAATAGAATTTCAAGTATTCCATTAAGTTTATGCTCTAAAATTTATCATTTTCTCTATTGAGTGTATTTAATTTTGAGTGGAGATTAATATTTCCTTTTATTTAATTTTGTAGTATTTTGCCAATTCAATTAAGGAACTTTACTTTTATGGGGAAATTTATCTAATAATTAAAGTAGTACTTGGTGCTAGGAGCTTAGTTCATTAAAGTAAATCTTTATCTTCAAAAGAAGACCCTTTGTAGAGAGACGGTCTTATCTTTAGAAAATGGATTATTAATATAAAATTTAATTTGAATGTCAGACTTATTTTTTAGCCAATGTAAAAAATGACACTTTGTGTTCAAAATAAATATACTTAAAAGGTGAAATAAGCAATTTGCCTATTAATGGAATTGTATCTAGCTGGGGGGGTGGTGGAGGGGGGGGAATGCTGATGTAGGTATTTAATTAATTCGTTATTATCTCTTTAATATTAGAAAGTTTGAATTAAAATGATATTACTTTTTCCTTTTAATTAAGTTTATAGTCCCATAGTGGATATATATTTAAACATGTAGAATAACTAATTGCAACTTGGTTATAGACTTAGGTTTAGAAAGGGAGGTGCTAAATGTAATTTTTTAACAAAGCCCTTATTTTGGCATAATCTTTTAATCATCTAGACTTGGGTTGACTAAGTTAGTTAACCCTAGGTTCATGTTCACTCTCTTATTGCGTGAGGATGTTGGCGGGTTTCAAGATCCTCTCACCATGATACCCCTCTAATGATCATTTGATAGCTAACCTTGATAGAATTATTTATTGTGTAGTCAACCTTCCTTCGTGTTTTTGCCTATAGAAATATGGGCATGAAAAATAGTTTTAGTACAGAATGACATATGGCCATAAATATTGGTAACATGGATGGGTTTTCAATTGACATACCATGAGAGATCATAGGTCAAGTCTTATGAATTTCTCCCAAGATTGGAGGTAGAAAGAAAAATCCCTAATAAGACTTTTTGGTTTTGTCTCCTTCCTAAAGTGCAATAAGAAAATAGGATTGATCCACCCTTGATCTCAATCCATCATCCTTTTCTTATTGTACATTAACATGAGGGAGTCATAGAGTTTTCAAACTTTAAGGAATACTAAAAGTCAAATTACTTCTATTGATAATGTTTAAGCCACCTTAGATATATTGGTATCATCTAGGATGATAAATTGTTGGACTCCATTTTATGAATTAAATGAACATCAACAATTCATTATACAAAATTGTGCATATAGTATCTATATATACAAGAGTAGAAGTTGCAAGTAATTAATTCTAAAATAGCTAAAATTAATCTTTGTATTAAGTAATTATAATACATTAATAAATGTAAAATAATTTGAATCTTACATTGAACTTCCTCTCTAGCGTTGAAAATCTTGTAAATACATCTTATAAATACAATCCTCGATGTACCATTAATTTATTTCATATTTTTTAAATGTTAATTACTTTATGATAATATAGCAGAATATGCATATGAATAACTTAATTCTAAAAGGTAGTCGAACCAATATTGGAAACAATTGCCTGCATTTAGACGAATGGGAATTTTAACCCATCGATGCAAAGAGTAGAAGTAAATGGACAAGCATAAGACAATTTTTGCAATTATAGATATTCAGTAATTTTCTTATCTTCACTAATAAAGATGAAGAGACCTATTCTGTTCAAATATCGAGATATGTTTATGTCCTCTTTATATAAATCTTAAAGCTATATTCATCAAAACTCAATTCTTATGAAGTTCACAAATTCATAACATTTAGTAAAAAACCTAAAATCAATTCGAGAGGGATTAATGACAAAATGACTAAATGGTAACTTCGGTAGATTAAGAAAGAAATTTGAGAATCCATAATTCCGTTCTAGAGAGGACCCTTTTGCAGGGATGCCCGAATAGGCATTTTCATTAGACCATCCATCCTAACAACAGATGCCAATGCCACTAAGTGCATAGTAGGAATCTCTATAATATTCACTGTGGTTACTGTGGACTTGATATGTACACTACAGGATTCAATATGATGACTAAATAAGGTTATAGAGGTTTAGGGCCTTGTGTTAATGAGAATGGTATTAAGTATCCAGTTCATATACCCCCTAAACAAGATATGCATGGTGTTGGTTGTTCACAATCTCAATTCAAAGTGGTTGATGTTGATCGTCCTCCTCCTCTTCTCCCTACACCTACCTTCAGAGAACCCTAATATTTTTCAAGATGTAGCTAAGAAGGTGTATGTTCAATTGATGAATTCCAAGAAAGAAATCTTTAAACGTATTCTAAAAGATACTCTATCCAAGTACAAATGTCCTTTTCATTATTGTAATACACATTTACTTGTTGATTGTGTGCATTTTAAGTTATATGTTAGAGAAAGAGCTACTTTAGGAATTATATCTTATTCTCACACAATTTTACAATTTCTTCATAATTTTGATATAGGGGATACCACTCATTATGATATAATATAGATCTTTTATCCTCTTTTCTCAAGACTAGGGGGCAAGAGGCATGTAATTTAGTCTTACAGGATCCATTAGGCTCTTGGCATATATTTTATCCGGGGCTTAATTGGTATTCTTTCTTCCCTCTTTCTCTATGGTTTTTGCATTATGTTTATAATCATCCATAGATTTTATTCTATATTCAAGATATCTTTTCTAAGACATTTGTTTTGTAAAGGTATCCCTTTCTTTCATCCCTGGGGGGTAAGGTTCTTACTTCTTTCTCTTTTCCTGGGGATCTGTTTTCCTTATCTTAGTGGCATTTGTTTATCTTGCAACATTATTTCATTATACTGACCGATGTTTTGACTATGGATATCCTTTTTATATGAGAGGTTATTGTCCTAGGTCATCACCTCTTCTCTATGTTGTAAATTATGTTCATTATAAACTATTTCCCTTGCTCTAGTGATTAGAGTTGTTTCCCTCATTTCAAAGATTCCTCTTCCTCTTGATTGCAGGGGGCTTGATGATTGAATCTTTGTTCTCACCTGGTTTATCTTTGAAAGATAATATTTTATCTAAAAGCACTCCTCTATGGTGGGGGTCTTGTTGAGAAGATCTCTTTCTTTGGGGATCCTTTTCCAATGAGTGACATGTCCTTTTTCATGATTATCTATGCTCTTGGATGTAGGGGTCGATACCCTTCACTAAGAATGTAGTATACATTGTTGATAAATAGGATCTCCTTACATTGTGAAATAGGTATCATCTTTATCTTCCTTATCATATCTAGTAGACAATCATGATAAGGAAGGGGGTATATATAGGGTCTCCCTTGTACTATATTTTTTCATTTATAAGCTAAATCCTCTAAAGGTAACGCACATAAGTTGCTAAATCTTGAAGAGAAACACATTTTTCAAATTTTCAATATGCTAAATCCTCTGAGGGTTACGCACAAAAGTTGCTAAATCCTGAAGAGACACACATTTTTCAATTTTGAAATATGCTAAATCTTCTGAAGGTAATGCACATAAGTTTCTAAATCCTGAGGAAACCTGCATTTTATATTTCATGGTGATACAAGAAGGTGGATCTATGGGTATTCCAGAATCCATCAAAAGATGCATCACAATTTTAAGGCACAGTTTATGGGTGAACTATCAGGTTTGGCCACCTATTTGGCTCTCTCTCTTTGGTGATTCACAGTAAGGTGGGCATCTTACTAGGAAAAGTAATCACTTTCTCTTTCCTTTCTTTTCGCTTTCATGCTAGTAGGACTGGATCATGAGGATATGTTATTTGTAGTGTTTCTCTTATTTTTCTTATGTAATCATTTATGCTTTTATGATAACTTTCCAAATATGATATTAGTATATGAAATATTTCTTAGCAAGGTATCCTCTACTAGTTGATTTGGGTTTGTTTTAGTACTAACCCCTCTCTTTTGTGTCTTTTAGTTTTCTCTTTGTTTTCTCACCCTTGTGCGTGTATGTTAAGTTAGAATCCTTAGCCTAGGGGCTTGTGTCCTTAGCCAAGATTTATTTTATCTCGTTGCAAATCCACTTGGATCTTTTCTTTCTTCTCCTTTACCAAGAGTTTCCATTGAATCCATACTCTTGCTAAAGTGGGGGCTTAATGTATCATCTTAAAATAGAAGCACTTCCATGTTAAGAATGTTTATCACTTTGAGTGGGTGGTGTGGAGTCATGTCAAACACCTTGAGTAGGTCCCTGGCTTGAATCTAGCTTTTCTCCTAACTCTGCCCCTTTTTCCACCCACTTTCTGCGCTTTTCTGGCTTTCTAGACTAAGATCCTAAAATATTTGAATTCAGGATCAAGGTCGACCTTGACTCTGACCTAGGTCATAGTCGAACTCCACTGTGACCTAGGTTAAAGTTGACCTTGACCTTGACCCAAGGTCCAAATTTCAAGATTCCATGATTTCTAGATGTCGGGTTTCAGAAAGATTTGTTTTCCCACTTTTGGGTCGGCTGTTTCAGATTTTAGAATGGTAAAATCTTAAATTATATTTAATCTAGGTCCATTTCTAGGGGTTAAGGCTTAATTGAAATTTAATTCTCCTATGTTGGCCTCTCTATAAGTTTGTGCCCTGGACTAGTATAAAAGGCAGCCTTCCTCTCTCATTTTTACATCAATTATCAAGCAACTTCATTAGATCACCTCACAAGATCTTTTGTCATAATCTCTCAAGCACTCCATTCTTCAAGAAAGCCATTATCTACATTCAAGCATTCAAGTTCTCCATTGAAGATCAATGATTCAAGCATTCAAGCCTTTTGAAGGGATTTGGTTCTAGCATTCAAGATTCATCATTCAAACCCTATATCTATCCATCATGGTGGTGTGATCTTCCTTCAAGATCCTTTTTTTATCTTCAAGGTTTATTCATTCTTCCCTCAAGGTGGATTCCAAGCATATAATCATGGAGGTTTTGATTTACATTTGTTAATGTTGTGTTCAATTTTTCATATCAACATACTTGTTTACATTTCAAATACAATGCATATCTATCAAATATCATAGCTTCATTGTTAGATCTACTTCTACTACTTGCTAGCATTCTCTATTTTAATTTCATTATTAAGATTGATTCTAAACCAAGGTTTGACTAAGGAAAACCCCTCATCCCAACAAAAAATCTTTTTTTTCTTGTAGGTACAGGTACGAGATAGTGAATTGCAATTCAGATCTGAGTGCCCTATTCGGTGAAGTTCTGACATCCGCGAACATAATTTTCATCAGAGCTATTTCAAGTCAAGGAAGACTTTCAGTGGGGGTCAAGATTGTACCCTGGGGTAAGATTATATCTCAATCTTGAGGTCAAGGATGACCTTTCTCCGAAAGATAGAAGTTTTCTAGGTTTTCTCTATCTTTGCATTTCTAGGCCGTATCAGGTTGCAGAATTCCCCAAATTGAACACAAACATCAGAAAAGAGTGATTTCCGCATCAGCCTCTTTTCAAGATAGGTATTCCTATTTTATTAAGTTTTTATGTCCATAACATTTTCCATTACATATTTTACACCTTACATGTCACACACACCCACATTCCATTTATCCATTAAATTTTGGTGAACTCACTTTTCAAACCCTTACAACTTGAGACTGATCAAAATTAGGGACAATAATGAAGATAGTGTCCACAACTTTACCAAAAAGTTTAACAGGAAAGTTAATAGAACCAAATGATAGATAGAGAAAACCATTACAAGTTTGGATCCACACATTAGATTTATCATAATAACCATGTTCTAAGTTCTTCAAAAAAAGGTTTTCTTTAGTAATGACATTGAATAAGGATGTAGGATCAACATGACAACCACACGTAGGTATCTTAGAAATCCTAGCATAAATGTAGAGGGGACCATCAGGAGCTTTAATAGTCTCAAAATCATCAAAGGTGATTAAGAGTTCCCTAAGTATTTTATTCTTAGGTTATTTTTGACATTTAGGTTGAGGTTCTAGTTTAGGCTTAGGCTTAGGTTGAGGTTGAACTTGAAGTTGAGGTTGAGATTGAGGCTACGGTGGAGATATAGGTTGAGACTAAACAACATGCTTCACATGGTTTACAATATGATTGAGATCATCCATCTTTGAATCATAACTAATATCCATAGAAGATATTTAAACAATGGTATTAGTATCATGTGTAGGAAAAGGATTCGTATAAATTTAGAGGTTTTGATTAGGAGGAGAGACAAATTTATTCCACCTACCATCAAAATTATCAATAGATAAAGTGTTAGAATCAGTTAAGTCTTGAACCTTATGTTTTAGAGAATAACACTTATCAGTATCATGGCTATTCTGACGATGGTATTGACAAAAGGCTTTGGGATCAAAGGATTTGGATGCCATCATAGTAGGTAAAAGAAGTTGAATAGGAGGAAAACTAATCATATTAGAATTCAACAATTTACTCATAATAGAATGTAAAGATTCAAAAAGAGGAGTAAATGTATGATTCAAATGAAAAATAGTGGATGCAAAAGTGGCATTGATGGATGCAACAACTTGATTAGCAACTATATTTTCTTTATTATTTATCTTGACATATTTGTTAGGTTTTTGAAACTTGGTGGGATTAGGAGCAGCATCACTCTTGTCAACTAGAACATGATCCATTATAGTGTTTCTCTCAAATTGGCTCACTTATAATTGATAATAATGAAGCGTTGCAAAAAGTTGTTGAAAAGAGGTAAATTTAGTAAGAAGGATCTTATCTCTAATATCCTTTTGTAAATTTGAAATAAACATATAGTGAATATCAATATCAGGAACAAGATAAGAAATTTGAGCATACAAATGCTTAAATCTACCAATAAATTCAGTCAATTTTTCTTTAGTATTTGGTTTACAATGCATCAAACCAGTTAAGGACACTTGTAGACCAATGTTATTTTGGAACTGTTGGATAAAGGCATTAGAAAGTTTTCAAAAAGAATCAATAGAATAAGGAGGCAAGGAACAATACCATTGCAAGGCCTTATCACAAAAAGTTCTAGCAAACAAGTTGGCTAAAATCCTATGGTCATTCAAACTTTTTAACATGAGTGACAGGGTCTCCCTTACCATTGTAAGTCTCAAGATGAGGCATATCGTCTTACTGAGGAATAGGATCACAAATAATGTCTAAGGATAAAGGACTACCCATGTCACATGTAGGAATACTAAACTTGGATTGAGGTGAGGACACAAGTTTTACTGTAAAGAGGACATGGTTTGAGCTAGACTAATGATTATAGAATCACTAGAAGATATAGAAGGCATAGAAACATTAGAAACACTAGGGAAAGCGTAGAAAGCGGCGGGAATGGAAGACAAAATCGGTGGAACACTTGGAACCACACTTGGAAGAGGTTTGGAATAGGTAAAATGAATACAATGGTAAGAAGGTTGTGAGGTAGGTAGAGACACCAGTGGAACACTCATAGGAATAGATGTAGTCACTAAAGGAGGAGTATAAGTAGGAATTCTAGGTAAAGGAATGGAAGAAGGTTCCACACTAGTCATAGGAGGAGTGAATCCTAGATCTTGAGCTTCTTGAGCTAAATGTTTGATATTTAAATGCACAAGATGAGTGATGTCACACAAGAGATTAACACCTTGATCACTATCATGAAGAACTTTCTTCAGAGCCTCTATAGCTTGAATAGAATCTTCATTATGATTTTCTTGAATAAGCCAATTTCCCATTTTATCAAGTTCAGTAAAAGTTTTTGGACTTGTTCAAAAACCCATGTAGGGTTTGGGAGAGATGTTTTTTGGAAGAAAAATAAGGGTTAGGGAAAAAATTTTGGGTATTAACACTTTTACCCTAACCCTTATTTCAAAATTAGGGTTAGGGAAAAAGAGTCAAACCCAAATTTGACCTTTTTCCTTTTTTTTCAATTCCCTCCCAGAATTGTTTTATGTAACTTAATTTGATATTTGTTTTCTCCATTATTTATTATTTAATGTTTTTTTTTTAACCTTTTTGGTGGGAAATGGAATTTCAAGTATTCCATTAAGTTTATGCTCTAAAATTTATTATTTTCTCTATTGAGTGTATTTAATTTTGAGTGGAGATTGATGTTTCCTTTTATTTAATTTTGTAGTATTTTGTCAATTCAACTAAGTAAGGAAATCTACTTTTATGGGGAAATTTATCTAATAATTAAAGTATTACTTGGTGCTAAGAGCTTAGTTCATTAAAGTAAATCTTTATCTTTAAAAGAAGACCCTTTGTAGAGAGACGGTCTTATCTTTAGAAAATGGATTATTAATATAAAGGTTAATTTGAATGTCAGACTTATTTATTAGCCAATGTAAAAAATGACACTTTGTGTTCAAAATAAATATACTTAAAAGGTGAAGTAAGCGATTTGTCTATTAATGGAATTGTATCTAGCTGGGGGGCGGTGGGGGGGAGGGGGGAACGATGATGTAGGTATTTAATTAATTCTTTATTATCTCTTTAATATTAGAAGGTTTGAATTAAAATGATATTACTTTTTTCTTTTAATTAAGTTTATAGTCCCATAGTGGATATATATTTAAACATGTAGAATAACTAATTCCAACTTGGTTATAGACTTAGGTTTAGAAAGGGAGGTGCTAAATGTAATTTTTTAACAAAACAGTTATTTTGGCATAATCTTTTAATCGTCTAGATTAGGGTTGACTAAGTTAGTTAACCCTAGGTTCATGTTCACTCTCTTATCATGTGAGGATGTTGGCGGGTTTCAAGATCCTCTCACCATGATACCCCTCTAATGATCATTTGATATCTATTCCTTCATGTTTTTGCCTGCAAAAATATGGGCATGACAAATAGTTTTAGTACAGAATGACATATGGCCATAAATATTGGTAAGATGGATGGGTTTTCAATTGACATACCATGAGAGATCATCGGTCAGGTCTTATCAATTTCACCCAAGATTGGAGGTAGAAAGAAAAATCCCTAATAAGACTTTTGAATTTTGTCTCCTTCCTAAAGTGCAATAAGAAAATAGGATTGATCCACCCTTGATCTCAATCCATCATCCTTTTCTTATTGTACATTAATATGAGGGAGTCATAGACTTTTCAAACTTTAAGGAATACTAAAAGTCAAATTACTTCTATTGATAATGTTTAAGCCACCTTATATATATTGGTACCATGCAGGATGAAAACTTATTGGACTTCATTTTAGGATTTAAATGAGCATGAACAATTTATTATACGAAATTGTGCCTACAATATCTATATATACAAGAGTAGAAGTTGCAAGTAATTAATTCTAAAATAGCTAAAATTAATCTTTGTATTAAATAATTATAATACATTAACAAATGTAAAATAATTTGAATCTTACATTGAACTTCCTCTCTAGCGTTGAAAATCTTGTAAATACATCTTATAAATACAATCCTCGATGTACCATTAATTCATTTCATATTTTTTAAATCTTAATTACTTTATGTTAATACTGCAGAATATGCATATGAATAACTTAATTCTAAAAGGTAGCCGAACCAATATTGGAAACAATTGCCCTCATTTAGACGAATGGGAATTTTAACCCATCGATGCAAAGAGTAGAAGTAAATGGACAAGCATAAGACAATTTTTGCAATTATAGATATTCAGTTCTCAAGAAATTTTCTTATCTTCACTAATAAAGATGAAGAGACCTATTCTGTTCAAATATCGAGATATGTTTATGTCCTCTTTATATAAATCTTAATGCTATATTCATCAGAACTCAATTCTAATGAAGTTCACAAATTCATAAACTTTAGCAATAAACTAAAATCAATTCGAGAGGGATTAGGGACAAAATGACTGAATGGTAACGTCGCCAGATTAAGAAAGAAACTCGAGATTCCATAATTCCGTTCTAGAGAGGACCCTTTTGCAGGGATGCCCGAATAGGCGTTTTCGTTAGACCATCCATCCTAACAACAGACGTCAAAGCCACTAAGTGCACAGCAGGAATCTCTACAGCATTCACTGTGGTTACTGTTGACTTGATACAGGACGTATCGCTGCACAGTTTATGAAATTCAGATCAAGGGTACAAAACGATGGTAAAATACGAAGTCTACAAAAAGTAACAATAATTATTACTTACTGGTACAGCATGTAACGCACTTCGATACACGGATCCATAGCCTTTTAAAGCTGCATTAAATCAAATATTCCACAATCAATAATAAGAATGGTCATCTACTTTTTGTGTAGAGTTACAAAACGTACCAAAGAAAGACAGACAAACAAACCCATTTTCAGATTCACTAAAATACAGTGAATTTTTTGGCTAATCTTTTGTGGCTTTTAACTACAAAAATATGCAGATCAGCTGAAAATTTAAGAAAATCTGCTATGTTTTCTAAATTTTATAAAGGCCAGTCTGTACGCATGTTTTTAATTAACCCTAAACAGGTAATTGAAGTGCTTCCCACGTAAATCATATACCGCTTGAATTGTATTTCTGTAAAGAAATTGGAAATACGAAGAGTATCACATACCTAAACTTTGATAACCATGGGGGAAAATAGGGATATTCTGGTTGTCTGAGAGAAATCCGCCTTCACCACCATTACAGAAGAGAGAATGCAGATAAGGAGATCAGGAAGTCAATTTTGAGAGGCATGGTGATTGTATTACAGTTAGATGAAAATCTAAAACCCCCGTTGCAATTTATAGACAACATATCGTTTCTATTGTCAAAGGGTTGAGTTTAGTCTCCGCTCCCAATTTTATTAAAGGTAATTTTAAATAGATATTTTATCAAAATTACTCCTTCGTATGTGATACTTAAAGTTGACGTTGACTGTCCGATGCAACTATAAATAATAAATTGAACGTAAGGAAATAATTGAGTCATTACCGATTGTCATAACAGTAGTAGGTAGAGATTTCTTTAACCTTACCTACAGAAATAGCTATATTCATCTCTGACCAAGCAATCTAGACTAAAATAATATAATTAGAATAAAAGTATAAAAATCCTTATAGTTTACATAATGGATGACGATACTGCTGCCTCTACTTTCAGTGTATAGGTACCGCGTTTCATCACATCTATCGTGGGCGAATATAAGAACTTGGAAGCCTCCATTTTTTTTGTTTTGGTTTTTTTCTTGTCCAATTTTAAAGTAAAGGGGTTTCAACTAATTGTTATTCAATGGGTTGTTAATTTAGGGCTTCCAATCAATTGTTAGTTTATAGATTGTTTGGTTTTCATTGCATTAATTGTCTATACATTTTCAAAATTTAGGTGTAAATTATTTTTATTATTTATAGCTTCTTAATTCATGTTTCTATTTAATTAATTATATTTATATTTTTTTGGTTGTATTTGTTTTATAGATTGATTTTTCTATTGTATTATCAAAATGAATTATTTTATACATATTTTTTTTAAGTCATTTTTTTTTAAGGGGGAGACTAATGTTTTCAATTCGTTCTATGCAATTAATTAACATTTTAAAAATTGTGATATGTATTTTATTCTATAGTTTTTCGTGATCTTTGGACTTTGTTTAGATGATTTTTGTGTTTTCCCTATTAGACCCTGCTTTTGCCAATATTTTCTTATTTTTATAGTAAAAATAATAAAAAATAGTTTCCTCATCAATAAGAAATGAGCTTGGAAATATTAATAAGCTATGTCAATATTTTCATGGAGCCTCGAAACTACTAAAAGATGGCATTCCTATAACAGTCCATGTGCCTTGACTACGCTTCCAAATTTCACATATTAGTAACATGACAAATTCATTTCCTTCTTTGTCAATATACAAGTATAATGTCCAACTACATATTTATAGAAAATCATTACATCCATATGATTGCAAACGTAGGTTGATTCATGATAGACTACTTTGATTATTTTTATGAAGATGCTATTGAGAGTTCAAAAAAGAAAAATACAAGAGTTGATCAATAAGAAGATAAAACTTTAAACCGACTCAACTAAAAATACAAAAATTTCTTGATCACTAGATCAAGGATAAAATGATCTCAAATATCATAGAGATTGAATTTAGAAGATGTAATGCTCACCCTAGTACCCTGATATTTTGGACTAACATGATTATAAAATTGAGTATTATGGATTCTATGTTATGTTTATTTTTATTAGTTGATGAGACATTTTGAGTATATGTTTGGAAAATAAAACTATTTTTTGAAAGTAGTAAAAGACTTACAGTATTAGCATGACATTTTGTTTATATATATGATTATATTGTTTATGAAGATGACTCAATTCTTGTTTTACGTTATGGAGTTATGATTATTTTGGAGCTAACCATACTAATCCAATTATGCTTTGATAACAATATCGTTTGATGTGCTTGTGGGATGAGGGGTGGTAGTCATAGTCACTTCTATGGGAGATCCACATGATGTCACACTCTCCCTCATTGTCTTTCACTATTTGTGTGTGTGTGTGTGTGTGTCTATATATATATATATATATATATATATATATATATATATATATATATATATATATATATATATATATATATATATATATATATATATATATATATATATATATATATATATATATATATATATATATATATATATATATAGGTGTATATGTTTCTCTCAACTTTATGATGCAGGATGCAGGTACTAGTCATCAACTTCACTTGGCTACATGGGTGTGAGCGTGCCTTCAAATCCTCGAATGTTGTTGTGTGGAGATATTGCCAAGATACTCTCAAGGAACACTTGTTGACTTAGGTTCCTATTTAGGAAGTCACCTTAATTGGGGGTTTCAGAAGTATCATGATTTGACTTTGAGATTTATGTTTTGTTAGTAGAGTATGTTTTTATTGTTCCAATTTGTATGTTGTGTATTATGCTTCTCAATCTTTTAGATAACTATAAATTTGGATGTATTAGATTATGTGGTTTAATTTATTATATATGTGTATCTATATATGAGTGCACACATATATACCTACGTCTATATAAATATATATAGATATGTGTTTTTGTATGTATGAATGTATTTTTATGATTGTAAAATAAATAATGTAATTATAGAATAAAAAACAAAATAAATAAGCATAATAAATCACTTAATTAGTAAAACTAGCTTGCCCAAGAGTATTGAACCCAAGACATCCTAGGAGTTGGACTAGTTGATTTACCATTGGGCTATATGAGTTACTTGGGAATTCTATTTACCTTTAACATAATTATTGTCTTGGAAAAGTAAAATAAGTTAATTAAAATAAAAATATTCAATTAAGGTTGTCAGGAAGGTATGAGAATTATTTTATTTTTTGAACCAACTATAGTAGTTGGAGTAGTTGCTTCCCGTAAAGAAACTCTTCCAACCATATGGTTGGCTACTTGCATTATGGAAGATTGTTGGTTTGTGGATTAGAAGAAAATTGGATAGAGTGGGGTTTCAGGAAGAAAAGTTAATAGATTGATTTAGAGAAGAAATTATAGATTAAAGGATATAGTTTGGAGTTAGGGGAAATCTCTATAAGGAGGGAGGTGTTTGGTCTTAGAAGGAGTGAGAAGTATTTCCCAGAAGGACAACCATCATTTTGAAGCTTGGAAGGAAGGTTCTAGTTCATACGGAAAGTTGAGGATTGCTCAACATTGGAAGGGTTTTCTCCATAGGACTCTATTGGCTCTTGGTTTAGCAAGATTTTAAAAACCCCAAAAATGTAGAGATATACCTATGGGGTAGCTTACTTTCCATAATCAGTACATTCACACAAGAACAAAGACCAATGAACAAAGCACAAGGGATTTCTACACTTTGAACTCTGCAGAATTCAAGCGGGTGCACCTAGGATTAGGATCACTTAATTTCACCTTTTCACTAATCCTCACAAAGAAGATTTGTGCCCAAAATAATTCTTATTATCTGTGACATAAAGGGATAGGGTGTCAAGCTCTACATACTACCAAATCACTAACAAATAAAGTAGGGGCTTTAGCTATTGAATCCACAACTATTGACTCAAGATATAGAATTTAATTTAATTTTGTTTTCGGGTAGGACTGAGAGACAAGAAAGAACATCTATTTGACAAAATGCCTGTGATCAATCCCTTATACATTGGGTATATTCTGAACAATTCCTCACTGTATTTTTTATTCTTATCATTCACCTTGCAAATGAAAATCAAATTAAGAACCTCACTACTTACGACTATCCTCCTTAACATTCTACAATTATGCCAAGCTGCATCAAGCATTTACTTAACTCCTTGAGTTAATAGCAAAACATATCAAGACATACAGAACTATGTCTACATCTATCAAACTTGAGCTTATTAATTCACAAGACAATAGGAATCGACAAACCATTAAACAGGAGACAAGATTCAAAGAAATTTTTTAAATCCTTGTATTAGTTGCCACAAATTGATACATGAGTGATTTGCTAAGAATATAATTTTGCACTGGAAATGAATAAGAAAACTGTAGATTCATTAAGATCTTTGTGAAATAGAGAGGTTACATACCTCTTCTACCAATTCCTAATTGAAAACCATTAGAACTATGTTTATCTTTTGGTTTTGCAGCAGATCCTTTCTTTTACCCCCCAAAAGGACCACTTGGGACCAACTCTGAATATATTTACAAAGAATTCAAAACCATTACAAACATGAAAAAACTAGCTTATATCCCTCAGGAAAAGAAACCTAGAAGATATTTCCATCATGATATCTATCTCTTTCCAGAAAAATACCATTCTGCAAATAACTTCTTCCCTCCAAAACTGACTTCAGAATGAAAATATCTTATTGCTCTTTCCCACTTGACCTAATTTGATTTCTATCACCGACATTGAATCTATCATTTCCTATCATTTCCAATAGTATATTACATGCCTATGTTTTGGTAAAAAATCAGTCTCCAGATCAAAATTTCAGTTCCAGCTTCATGAGCAATGTAAACTCTTTGAAATTTGAATTTATGCATATAGTCCAGACTTTAACATCTTTTAAATCTTTCTGCAAATTTGAAAATGGGCGGGCCCCACATGTGCCACATGCCATCATAGGATTTTCTCGCTAATCCATGTCATTACCTTGTTGGACTATTTACACATCTATTGTGCCACTTATCAATCTCTAATTTTCTCATCTCTCCACCCAGGTGCCAAACTGTGTCATCATGCCATGTCAACGGGCTGCCACATGTTAGCACGTCGCATTCTTGTGATGGCTAACATCTGAGTATCTTCCCTTCATGGATTAATGACCACCACTAGATTAACACGCATCTCAAGGAAGCCAACTAAGTGCCCATCCACTCACTCCATCATCATCCTTCACCACATGTCACTACCCTATTCGCTATAATTTATACTTGGCACCAGACTGTAACTCCATTGCCATGTCACTATCTTGACACATGGCAGTCTGTCACGATGTCATAATGGTAATCATCGCACACCTTTCCCTTTGCAGAGATGTGACCACCATTGATCTTCTAGGCATGCATCTCGAGATATGAAGTTGCATCTCCATACTTTGTCAAATGTTCCTTACCTATACGTGGGACCTGCTTGCCATGTAATCACCAGCTGTCATCCACGTCACCTCCTTAGTTGTCACACATGTGTGCAAAGCCTCTACCTAGGCATCCATACTTGGAAACCATGATATTGTGTTCAATGGTATATAAACCACTTCTTTGCACCCCACACAGGAAATGTGGGATAAATATCCTTTAGTAATATAACTTTGACCTTAAAATATTTTGCCTTTAGTGTGTGCCCAGCTGGCACACACCAGCTAGGCCCACACATCCAATGATCAACGACATAGCCACCTTTGTCTCTTTCTCATCTTTACCTTCTACTCAGGTGCTATTTGTTATAAACACCTAATGGATACGCAACATGGAAAATGTGGGATAAATCCTGCACATAGCCCTCCATTGTTATCAACATCAATTTTCATATTACCATCATCAGGAAGACTTGAGTAAGGATATTCACAATAATAGGTGCAACACCTGCTAGCTATATCACAATATAGAGGAACAAGAACATCAAGCACTACATAGGAAGTCACTGCTCTAGATTGATGTATATTTTGTCCAAATGTAGGATATAATATTGATGTATTACATGGAGCTCTAAAAATATTGTCAATCTTCAATTTTGTTAATCTTACTTGTGACGTATTTGGTTATGTATCCATGGGATAAACACAATGATAGGCTTTTATGTGCATTAATCCGAAAAGAAGCTTACTAAAAACTATCATTCTAGGATGGTCATGAAATGGAATGACTGTTGATGGTGGCAGACAAAATATACCAATCAAAAATCTATCACACTCATAAACATGAAAATAAGTGATGGGTGCTTCCCACTAGGCTGCAATTGTTGAGTGTTCACCAGACTGCTCACGCACCATGCATTGTTTTCATTTGGCATTTCCCATGTGTAATACCCCTCTAACCCTAATATAAGTTTTGTGTTTTTGAAAGAATTAAGATCTTTCGATGTTTTCTTACAGCTTAAGTTGTACATGATACTTGTTTGATCTATTCCTATAGTTTGTTTATAATAATTTCATAAGCTAGTACTCAATGATTCTAATATTAGACATACTATCTAAAGGTATCATTTTTGTATGTATTTATCTCCGTGTATGTATTGAGTACCTTCAAGACCTTTATGAACATAGTTAGGATGTTATATGATATGTACTTGATAGATATATATAAGTGGTTATTTATATTTTCTTCTATTAAGGTTACTTTGGATGAATCTTGTATCTCACTTGATGATTTGATTATGTTGATTTATTATTAGTATTGATAAGAGACTAACACAATGCTTGAGATTTTAACCTTCGTTATGATGATGCTACATGCTTTGAGTGTATATATATACATGATGTGTTTTCATGATTCAGGACGAAGTCGTAGTTACTCACATAGCTAAGGTCCACACGATGTATCGATCTCGGTCATCTGTCTGCAATATTTTCTTTTATATTTATATCTATGCATATGTATTTCTTCTTTGTGATGCAGGCTTGCAGGTACTGGGCATCGACTTCACCTAGCTTCACAGCTTTGAGCATGCCCTCAAATCCTCGATGGTTGTTGTTATGGAGATAGTACTAAGGCCCCTACATGAGTCTTCCTTTGTCATTATTCCAATTTGGGAATATTAGGGTTCCTTCTTTGTCAGTCAACCTTTGGGTCAAAAACCCAAATCCAACGCACCCAGTTGGGCATGGTTGTAGTTAGTGCCTTGTGGCCACTTGAATTCATTTGGTTGTATGATTTGTTTACTCATTTTATTTATTTCTCCTTCTTGGTATGATTCTTAGTTAATCTTTCTATGTTGTGTTTCAGGAGTTTGGCTTGACCTTCCTTGTTGACTTTGGTTGACCTTGTTTGATCTTATGGTTTTCTCGATATGTTTCATAGATGATTTGTATGGCCACTTTGGATGAATAGATTTATTTTGAGGCATGTGATTTTATTCTACCTCGGTGATTATATCCTATAGTAATTATAAATAGGTAATAATATTGTGATCTATTACTTCATAATCTTATAGATTATAGTGTTTGGTATTTGGCATGTATCTATATAAATATAAATATATATATATATATATATAGAAATATATATATGGGTGCACACATATATGTATTTATATATATATAATTTATATGTGATTATATGTTAATTATTGTAGATATTGTTGATGGTGTATATTTTGGGATTAATGTAAAGTATAATATTATTAATAATTAAATATTAAATAATGTGAGCTATATTATTCTCAATTGTTAATTATTAATAATGAGGATAGGTTATATATATAGATATTAATGTAATTAATGATGGCATATGCATATATGTTAGGATAATATTACATATGTGTATGAATGAATACAAATAATCTTTTATTGTATATTTGAGTAATATAGTTGTATGATATTAAGTTATTTTATAATACCCTTTAGTTAAGAGTTAGTTGGGAGTTGGTTACTTTTCCTCTCAACCTTTGGAAATCTATTTATATGCACTACTTTCTCATTTGAAGAGAGGAGATTTTGGGGCTGAAGCATTGAGGAGAGGATGGCCTTACTTTTCATGGAGATTTTGGAGAGAAAACTTGGAGATGTGAGGGAGAGTTTGTAAGCATACGTCTTTAAGAATTTTTGGTTATCTTTGCTTTTGGGAGAGAGACATTTTTGTGAGAATTTCAGTAGTTGAGAGAGGGATTCTTCATTGTGGAATTATTTCTTTCTTTCATGGAGATTTCTGAAAGTGGATAGGGTTTGAAGGATGCATCTCAAGTTTGGATTTCTCTTCTCTTTTGTTTCCTTCCTTCTTCGATTCAACCTTCGTAGGACATGAGGTATGGATTGAATATTTTAGTTACTTTATGTCTCTGATATATTATGGATCTATTTATTTATTATCATTATTTATTATATCTATACTTTTCATTTCTATGGTTATTTTAAAGTTTTGAGTTTTTGTTTGTAAGAATTGGCATGTGTTTTCCTAGGGTTTTTAGCAACCCATTTTTTGAGATCTGTTATTAGAATAATTTAAATTGCATCTAGGGTTTTACTAAATTGATTTTATGGAAGTAAAATTCACAGATCTCAAATGGGTATCTCTCTGATTTTATTTTTAGGGTCGAATTAATGCCTTATTTTTGACATTTTGGCAGACTATGCCTGTCCATTCTTGATTCTAAATTTTCTGTCAAATGTATTTGTATGTTACAGGATGATATGATCATATAAAAGTCTGAATTTGATATCAGAGATTTTCATAAGTATTATATTTCATTTCCAATTGGTTTTGTGAATTTTAATTATGTTTTGTGAAAATTACAACCGTTTTAGTGAAGGCAGGTCTGAACCCTAACCAGAATTTTCTGTTTTAAACCAGAAGTCATAACTTTCTTTCCCACCATTGGATCTTTCTAAAAATAAAATTGAGAGTTCATAATTATGTTATCTAAATCTCCACCAAAGAGATTTTCTTTATTATTTTTTTTGTGGAAGATATGGATGATTGTTCTATGATGACTATTCTTTGCATTTAATCCTTGCTTGAAATAATTCAGTTTAAGAACATCATTAAGTTTTAAGGTTTCGTATGGTTACCAGAGGCGATTAGAATTTGTTTTTGGTTAATTGGATCTATGTATACTCTGAATATGTTTATAATATCACTTGTATGTCTTCTTATATGTTTGGAACATTCTGAATGCCATATTGGGTTTAGGGTTGTCAAGTGGACTAGGGACAACATATATTTTCCTAAACTCAATCAAATGTTGTTATGGAATTAATATGAATTCTTGATGATGAATCTATTATGTTCTTATGATTTTTATATGTATGTTAGGGAACCTAAGTACACTAGGTGAGTGGCTCATAGTGAGGGGTCGGGGCCCTAAGTGGCTAGTACCAGGATAACCTACTATGAGTTAATTAATCAAGTGATAAGCTAAATAAATGAATTGGGAATGGGAGATTATTGGAATGGGAAATTACACACTAATCAAGATTAATTGTGCCTCACCCATGCCTTTATTGCTAGTAAAGACTAAGGATGGGAGTGGGAGAAGGTACCTATGCGTAGGTACGACTGAATGACCTTGTCTGTACGAGAGGCATTCGGTTCCACATGTGCCTACTTGGGGACCAGGGCCAAGAGTGGCTAGTACCAGGACAACCCAAGGGGTGAGGGCTATGCGATGACACTCACCTAGCTTGTAGCTTAGAGTCTCTACCAAATTTGATCATGCCTCTGGTAGTCCTTGTGGTCTTCTTGTCTTTTCTTTTGTGTTGTGACTTTGGGGAAATTTTATCACCACCTTAGGAATTTCCTAGTTGTTACCTCTTGTATGGGCCTTTGGTTCTATCTCCTAGCTCGGGGGAGTGGGCCTATTATTTCCACATGGTTGGGTGGTTAATATTTATATCGAGGTATTGATCGTGATTCTTTGGATGATCCTAGCACATATTCCTTTCCAGATCTGCAGTTGAAGATTTCTTATTGGATATTTTAATATGTTGAGATGTACTTATGTATTTGTATTCATGTAATTTTTAATCTCCTAAAAGGAGTCTTGTAGTATTGATGTGATCTCAATTCAAAGCAATGCATAAGGGAATGGGTAGTTCTAGGTAAAAGAAAGGGAAAAGAATGTGGAATATTGGACATGTCACTAGCATTAAAAGAAAGTGTTTATGTTATTTCTCCTATCCTCTTATGTTGTCCACGTGTAAAGGAAATAATCTTAAATATAGTTATATATAATGATGTATCACAACAATAATGTATTCTCTCTTGATGAAAGAATCCAAGGAAATTATTGAGAAATGATAGATTAGTGATTGGAATTATTAACAATGAATGGTTATGAAACAGTGCAATAAAATAGTAATTTGATTTTAATGTTAATACTTGGTTCATGTTAATGAAGTACCTAGGATGATGCCTACCTTAATGAATATTAATCTCTTACCTAAATTATTAGAGAAAAGTGATATAAAGGATAGTATATGTAGATGAAATCAATATGAATTTATGGAATGAGTTGATAAAAGGAATAATGATGTTGGATGATTAACTTATGTTTAATAAAAGAAATAAGTTAGGGAAATTTAACTTGATGCATTAAAATGAACGTAGATCTTTTAAGCTTATGATTTCATGAATATCTTATGCATGTAAATGGTTTATATGATGTTGCTTTAGTAGCGACGTGAGGGGACCCGTGAGGACTTAAGTTGTATAAATATTACATTCAAGTAGTAGAAAATTATTTCTTCTTTTAGAAATATGAAGTGTAATGATGAATATTATTCTAGTTAAAATTAAAAAAAGAAATTTACTACTTGCATTTTATAGAGGTTTATGTCTTGTCCTCTTGGGTTTCCTGGTGGGGCGTTACACCATGCCCTACCCATTCAAAATAGTGCGTACTCCTCTTGAGATAATTTGCAGCCCTCTTACTCTTTTGTGGTGCATACAACCTCTCCAAGCTACTACGCACTCTACATTTGTAATAGTGTATTTGTCTTACCTTGCATTACCTTTTATTTCAAATGCCATGCACCAGCCTTTTCTCACTCACACACTCCATGAAGTTATGCTCATACGTTGGTTCCCCCTTTGTTCATTTGGCTGAAATCCTCTTAATAATGTGCATCATGTTAATGGACAGATACATGCCTGACAACCTACATTTAGTCTTGTTGCCCCCACAACCTTCACATGCATCCCACCAAATGCACATGTATACATAGCATACAACATATACACCCCTGTTTGCTAGCAACCTCCAGCCAATTATGTGGGAATCTCTGTATATTTTGGCTCCCCTTCACATTCATTTAATTTTTGTCTACAAATACATAGGAACTAAGTACTACATCTTTCTTCATTTTGTTTAGTATGCATAGCATACCATGAACATGCACTTTCTTTTACTTGGTGCATACACTAATTTTTATTTCCTTGTCTAGCATGTGCACCCCACTTGGCATTTGCATTTGGTAAAAACCTATGGGATCCCATTTTCTCCACATTGTTTTGCATACTTCCTCTCGAAAAGGAGTGAAGATGAGTGTCTGTGTATCCTTGTTGTCCACCACCAAGGTCACTGCTTACATACAATTTCATTGTGATGCTTCTCTATGTTCTTTAGATATCCTCATGAGTCATAGATTGTAGGCAAGGGGCCCTTATCTTCTCAGCACCATTTGGAAAAGTTTTCTTAGAATATACTTTTGGTCCGAAGAGGCTTCACCTTCAAATGAAAAGGAACCACCAACATCATCTCTAGATTTACCTTCTTCAAATTTAGATAAATGAGTTTTCCCATTCCATTGGGATGTGCTTACCATTTGAAAACATTAAACCATTCTAACACTAAGACCAAAAATTTTCACTATGATCTTGTACTTCCATTGCATGCTTCCTTAGAAAAAACTCATCTTGAAATTATCAGCAACACAATGATTTGCCTATAGGAACTGTCATAGCCTTGAATCCAAACTTGCAAGAAAATAAAATAGAACACACAGGTAATGGTGTTGTTTTTGGTTTTACATCCACATTTACCCTCTGTGTATCCAAATGAAGTCACTTGATGAAGTATGACCATGGTGCATTAAAATTTTAATCACATCATTCACTAAACTGGGCCTTTTGTAAAACTGGCCAATAAAACTAATTGGCCTCCAAAAATGGCCTAAAAAATAGACCAAAAATCCTCACAGGAACATGCCATTAGGTATACACATTGAATTTCAACATGTTATCATATTCGCCAAAGGAGATTGCACCAAAAGCCCTAGGTCACAAGATATTAACAACCAAACTTGGCATGTGGAAAATTGAACATGTCTGCACTATCAGAACTACATAAGTCACCTCCAGAACCGGCTCTGAAAATTTTCCAACTGAAACCTTCACGAACCAATAACTTGGAGACCAGTTCACTTCCATACAAGGTATAGGAATCTGTCATTAGTCTTTTTGCAAGATCAACATGTGAATTATCATCAAACACAAAAGTCAGCTCAATAGATATTTATGGACAAACTAGGTGAAATATGTAGAAATTGGGTTTAGAATTGGCTTAGGAAAGTGATCGGATGGATTGGCAGACACTTAAAAATCTTTAGGTAAGTACATTTCCAGGTCTAAAGTGTAGGAAAACATTCAATCTTACTTGACCTTGAACCGGGTGCAAACTACAAAGCCTCAAAGTCGGCCACTTAGAAAACTGGACTATGCACACTCAGAGATTTTTAACAATTTGCAAATGAAATGGCTCTGGCAAACAGGTCAAACATGCACATAGGGGCCTAAAAATGAGCATGAACATACTATCTCATGCCTAAAATATGATTCAACAACCCGCATGTTATGACTATTCACAGGTAAAAAGATGCAAATCTCCAAAGTGGGCTACTTAGTGAAATTTTGGAAAGATAGAATGCAAATTTTTCGGGAACACCTTCAAATAGCCACTTCAAAAAACTTAATCAGATCTGAAAATTAGGACCTCAAACCTATTATATATGTCAACTAATAGGTGATGAACAACATATCCAAGTGCCTCATCACGAAAATCAATAGGCCCCTTTTAAAATGCACTCAAACTATGCTTCCTTTTGAAGACTTTCAAAGCACTAATCTAACACTTAGAAATTTTCAAAATATGGAGTCAAAATATATTCTAGATTTTTGAGCTCCAACACTAGCTCTGACTGGAGACACGTGCCCCTTGCGGGTATGCAAAGAAACTAGAATCTCTCGGTACAGCAGACCAACCAAAACTTTCTTCTCTGACTTTCCTCTCTCTTCTCAAAACTTGGAAGCTTTTATTGAAAGCAAAAAATACACAACTGAAAGGAAAGCAACTGTACAATGAGAACACTACGTACAAATGGCCCAAAGCCATCAAACTGAAATTACCTCTTACCTTTATTTAATATTTGATTTTCTACTCCATGGATCAAAGGTAAATTGAGATTGTCACTCCTATCCACCTAATGAAACATATTGCCATATATTTTCAACTTTTTAAATGAACAATAATCAACATCCTCACCATTATTAGGTGCTTGGGAAACATTAGAGTACTGAAAAATTTGAGCATTTTGTAACAATAAGTCGCCGCCTTCTTTATCATTGTTAACCAGTTGAGAAGGAAGATATTTCAATTTACTCGAATAGCTGAAAACATCAGGCCTATCTTGCTCATTAGTTTGCAAAGAAGAAATATGGTCAATTACAACATTAGTTTACAAACTAGAAGGAAACATCTCCTCATCTTGATGAAAACTCCTATTAATATTTTGCACATGTAAACATGTATCATCAGACAATGGTTCCTTTAAAACTTGTAGGGTTGAAAAGACATATTCAAATTTATCACTTTCCTCGGCATGCTGATCTATACAAGAATCCATGTTACCAAGCTCATCAGAATCTGAATCCACACTAGCACATGAATCCTCATATTTGTCATACATGACACTATTATGTTCCTTATATCGACATGCACTATTATCTTTCACAGTATCGAATCCAAGTAGAGAAAAAGAATCGACATTGGATGTATCATACTCCACACCCTTAATAATATCATCATTATCAAAACATATGTCGATTGGGCATGAAATCATAGAGTCATATTTAGATGCATATTTCTGAAAATCAGTAGCTAAGAATTTTGAAATTTCTTCACTGCTTAATGAACATTGAACTTCATGTTCACCCTCTTTGGGCTCTTTCTTGATGTTGCAACCATGTTCTTTGCTGGTAACAGGAATCAAGATCTCTTGGCTTGTAAAATTTATTGCTAAGATGTCACTACAACAAGTTTCATCTTCCTCATAATCATCTCCTTGTTGTTTACATAAGCATTTTTTATATTAAAACAAGAAGGTTTCCCTCTTATGCTGATAAAAGGAAGGATCTACAAACTTAATGGAAACATTATTAATTGTAGATTCATCTTCAACATATTTATATTCATTGACTTCACTGTCAACATCATAATCAACATCACTAGCACAAATAGAAACAAGACTATCATCATTGGCTTCTTCATCATTAAAATAAAGAACAACCATTGTTTGTAACCTCTTCTCTTCTTGTAGCTGCCAACACACAACATCATTCTCAGCAAGTTTTCTTTTGAGAATAGCAATCTTAATGAGTAGATCCTCATTACCAACTTCATGGGTGGTGTGATCAACAAAAACATCAATGTCTTGGTCTTGATCTTCATTTTTACTTCACATCCACCCTCACTAACTCTTGGAAATATTTCCTAACCTTAGTAGGAAACCTATTTGGAAAACCATGTATGCCATCATAACATAATGGAACATACCTTTGTTCAAAAGAGCTCCTGCACGAATCCATTATGGGCTACATCTTCTCCCAATGAAATTTTAAAATTCTTATTACGAACAACTCATGAAGCCATAAGGATACTTCAAATCACATATACTCCTCCAAAATACAACCAAGATTTTCCAATAAATCCAAAGAAATATGCAGATCCACAATATAAAATCCTTTCTATGGTGACTTCTTCACCCAATAAGGATCATGTAAATGCACAAATTACAAAATGAGAAATACCTAGTATTTTTTGATGATTCTATTTTTTATTGGCTAAAAATATGATAGATCTTAGAGCTCACCTTGTAGCTTCATTAGGTTCTTTTCACATAGAGTCACCACCTCCTTGAAGAGGAAAATATTTCACTTATTCACAATCTCTTTCTAGCCAACAAAAAACTTCAACATGATCTTTAAACACTATATATTAGAATTGCATACATCATATTTTCTATTCTAAACTTTGCACTAATCAAATAGAGGATCTCAGAGTCGCCACTCACAACTTGGTGAGATAATACAAAAATTTGAAATCTAACTCTAAACTTCAATGGTAACCACTGGATGAGAGTAATAAGTAGGACAGGAGTCTAGCTCTACTCATACTCACGTTATTTATGACAAGTATATAACACCAGAGATATCAACTAGATTTAGCATGATTATTGCATCTCTATTCCTCAGTAGAGTCACCATTTTGTTGGCTGTTGGTTTAGAAAGATTTTAACAACCCTAAAAATGCAAAGATATACCTATGGGGTAGCTTACTTCCCACAATTAGTACATTCGCACAAGAACAAGGACCAATGAAAAAAGCATAAGGGCTTTCTACACTGTGAACTCTGCAGAATTCAGGCAGGTGCATGTAGGATTAGGATCACTTAATTTCACCTTTCACTAATCCTCACAAAGAAGATATCTGCCCAAAATACTTCTTATTATCTGTGACATATAGGGATAAGGTGTGAAGCTCTACACACTACCAAATCACTCACAAATAAAGCAGGGGCTTTTGCTATTGAATCCGCAACTATTGACTCAAGATTTAGAATTTGATTTTGTTTTATTTTGTTTTGGGGTAGGACTAAGAGACAAGAAAGAACATCTATTTGAAAAAATGTCTATGATCATTCCCTTATCCATTGGGCATATTCAGAATAATTCCTCATTGTTTTGTTGATTATTATCATTCACCTTGCAAATGAAAATCAAATTAAGAACCTCACTACTTATGACTATCCTCCTTAACAATTTGCAATTATACCAAGCTACATCAAGCATTTACTTAAATCCTTGAGTTAATAGAAAAATGTATCAAGACATACATAACTATGTCTGCAGCTATCAAACTTGAGCTTATTAATTCATAAGACAATAGGAAATGACAGACCATTAAATAGGAGACAAGATTCAAAGCAATTTTTTAAATCCTTGTATTAGTTGCCACAAAATGATACATGAGTGATTTACTGAGCATAGAATTTTGCACCAAATGAATAAGAAAATTGTAGATTCATTAAGATCATTGTGAAATAGAGAGGTTACATACCTCTTCTACCAATTCCTGACTGCAAACCATTAGAACTATATCTATCTTTTGATTTTGTAGTAGATCCTTTAATTTACCCCCGAAAGGACCACTTCAGACCAACTTTGAAGAAATTTAAAGAGAATTTCTTATATCCCTCATGAAAAGAAACCTAAAAGATATTTCCATCAGGACATCTGTCTCTTTCTAGAACAATACCATTCTACAAATAACTTCTTCCCTCCAAAACTAACTTTGGAATCAAAATCTCTTACTTCTCTTTCCCACTTGAACTAATCTGATTTCTATCACTTCCATTGAATCCATCGTTTCCCACCATTTCCAATGGTATATTACATGCCTATGTTTTGGTAAAAACTCAGTCTCTAGATCAATATTTCATTTCCAGCGTCATGAGCAATGTAAACTCTTTGAAATTCGAATTTATGCATATAGTCCAGACTTTAAAATCTTTAAAATCTTTCTACAAATTTGAAAATGGGTGGGCCCTACATGTGCCACATGTCATCATATGATTTTCTCACTAATCCATGTCATTACCTTACTGGACTGTCTACACATCTATTATGCCACTTGTCAATCTTTGATTTTCTCATCTCTCCACCTAGGCGTCAAACTGTGTCATTGTTCAACATCACTGGGCTGCCACATGTTAGCATGTCGCATTCTCATGATGGCTAACATCTAGGAATATTCCCTTCATGGATTAATGACCATCATTGGATTAGCATGCATCTTGAGGTGGTCAGCTAAGTGCCCATCTACTTGCTCCGTCATTGTCCTTCACCACATGTCACTACCCTGTTCGCTACAATTTTTACTTGGCACCAGACTACAACTCCATCACCACATCACTATCTTGACACATGGCAGTGTGCCACAATTTTGCAATGGTAACCACCACAAAAATTTTCATTTGCGGAGATGCAACCACTGTTGATCATCCGGGTACGCCTCTTGAGGCATGAAGTTGCATCTCCATACTCTATCAAAAGTTCCTTACCTACGCGTGCGACCCCCTTGCCATGTAATCACCAACTATTGTCCATGTTACCTCCTCGATTGTTGCAAACACATGCAGAGCCTCTGACTGGGCATCCATACTTGGACACCATGATATTGTGTTCAATGGTATATAAACCACTTCTTTGCACCCCACACAGGAAATGTGGGATAAATTTCCTTTAGTAATATAACTTTTACCTTAGAATATTTTTCCTTTAGTGCGTGCCCAGCTAGTATGCACCAACTAGGCCCACACATCCAATGATGAGTGACATAGCCACCTTTGTCTCTTTCTCATCATTACCTTCTACTCGAGCTCCATTTTTTATAAACACCTAATGGATACGCAATAGGGAAAATGTGCGATAAATCCCATGCATAGCCCTTCATTATTATCAACATTAGTTTTCATATTACCATCATCAGGAAGACTTGAGTAAGGATATTCACAATAATAGGTGCAACTCCTGCCAGCTGTATCACAATATGGAGGAACAAGAACATGAAGCACTACACATGAAGTCACTACTCTAAATTGATTTATATTGCCTCCGAATGTAGGATATAATATTGATGTATTGCAGGGAGCTCTAAAAATATTGTCAATATTCAATTTTGTTAATCTTACTTGTGACGTATTTGGTATTGTATCCAAGGGATAAACCCAATCGTAGGCTTTTATGTGCACTGATCCAAAAAGAAGCTTACTAAAAACTATCATTCTAGGATGTTCATGAAATGGAATGACTTCTGACACTAGCAGACAAAATATACCTATCGAAAATCTATCACACTCATAAACATAAAAATAAGTGATGGGTGCTTCCCACTAGGCTACAATTGTTGAGTGTTCACCAGACTACTCACACACCATGCATTGTTTTCATTTGGCATTTCTCATGCCCTACCCATTCAAAATAGTGCATACTCCTCCTGAAATAGTTTGCAACCCTCTTACTCTTTTGTGGTGCATACATCCTCTCTAAGCTGCTACACACTCTACATTTCCAGCTCAGCATATTGTCTTACCTTGTATTATCTTTTTATTTCAAATGCCATGCACGAGCCTTGTCTCACTCACACACTCCATGAAATTATGCTCATACACTGGTTCCCTCTTTGTTCATTTGTCTGGCATCCTCTTATCAATGTGCATCATGGTATTAGACTGATACATGCTTGACAAGCTACATTTAGTCTTGCTTCCCCCACAATCTTCACATGCATCCCACCAAATGCACGGGTATACATAGCATACAACATACACACCCCTGTTTGCTAGTAGCCTCCAACCAATTACCTTGCAATCTCTATATATTTTGGCTCCCCTTCACATTCATTTTTTATTTTTCTACAAATATATAGGAACTAAGTATTGTATCTTTCTTAATTTTCTTTAGTATGCACAACATACCATGCGCTTGCACCTTCTTTTACTTGGTGCTGTGTGTGTGAAAATTGTACCTAATCTATAAACACAACACTCAGTAAAACATTAGAGGTTAGCAAAAATCAAAATCATGCAAAATTGAAAGCTATCTAACCAAGCGATTTACTGCCTTCTAATAGGTGCGAGATTAATGTTCTCAGATTATTATCGAGATCAGTGACCTAGACGACACCTAAATGAAGGATTTGAATGCAATTCTAGATATGGAATAAATGCAATTAATCTATATTTTTGATATTTTCTATGCAATAAGAATGATAAAAATTGATATGAAATCTATGCTAAATGAGATTGATATGCTATGAATGCTATTGAAAATTGATATGCTATGAATCTAACAATGATATGAAATATGAATGCAAAAATAAGATTGATCTCACAAAGATGTCGATTCGCAAGAGCTTTGATTCTTCAATTCCAATTCTCCAGCGTGATTGTGCAAAATATGAGATGATTTGTGAAGAGCTGAAGCCTTAATTTATAGAAATCCAGGGCTTTGGAGGTGCATGAATAAAAGCCATAAATCACTCAAATTAACTCATCTTGATTTTTGAGTTATCTGATCATAAAAGATAGTTAATTCTCAAAATCATGCAAAAACATGCAAAAACAGCTTTTTAACTCAAATTAGAGTTTAGATCAGCTTTTTGAACTCCAAAAGGATGTTGAGTTCCAAAAAGTCAATAACTTGCATTGATTTTCTGATTTGGAGTTTAACTGTTTCTTTTGAATATGCATAATAATTAAGAATTAAATAAATAAATAAAGTGATTTATCCTCAACTCAACTGATTTTTGAAAATAAATAATTAATTTATGGGTTAATTAACTATTTATTCAAACTTTTATTAAAAATTATATTATTAAATAATGACAACATGCTTTAATTAATTAAATAAGAATTTAATCAATTAAAGATAGGAATTTTGATTTATTGTCAAAATTAAATAATACAATTAATAATAGATAGAATTAAATTTAATTACATAATTAAGTGGCAAATATTAAATCTAATTAATTAAATATGAAAATATTCAATTAATCAAATTTTAGGATAAATGTGATTTATTGCCAAATAATTATAAAATTAAAGATAATTAAGATAATTAGGAATATTACTAGGAATATTCTCCGATGCAAAATTTAAGATAATCAATTAGATTTGATGATGTTTAGATGTGCCTTAGATTAGGACTTTGATGTCGATTTCATATGATTTGATGATATAGGAGGTTAATGAACTTATAGCCCATTTTTGGGGTATTACATTTTGCCCCTCTTTGAATTACTGTGCGAAGCGCAGTGGTTCAAAGATAGTCTGTGTTTGATAAAGATATGAAACTGATTCAAAAGATAAACCGATCTCAAGATAGAAACCGATTGAAAGATATTGAGATAGGAGTTGATTGATATTGACTTGATATGGAGATAATAGGTCTTGAATGACCAAAGATAATGTTCACTGTAGCAGCAAATGAACCTATGATTGCGAAAAAGTGTCAAAATGCCTGATTCTGAACCTTAGGATTGATAAGAAGTGAGTGACCCGTTCTAGACTCGATTGTCTTAGCAGAACTAGCAAGTATCACATCTGAATCCTTCAGTTGCCGAAGAACCAAGGAAAGAACACTATGATCCGATGGTTGCAAAAATTGATACAGTTTACAAGATTAAGAAAATATCAGATTGATATGGATCTTGATGAATCTGATATGCCCCAAGTGATGATAGATTTGCCCCGAGCGATGAGGACTTTTGATGAATCAGTGACTAGACGTGATTGTTATCTTGATCACTGATGAAAGATATTGATAGATTTGATCGATAGAATTTTGATTTACAAACTTTGAATTGATGTGCAATACCATGCCCCCTTCGGGATTAAAATTGAAATCTGACAAGAGAAGTCAGCGTTAAATGGTTTAGAAGCATGTTAATTGATTTGAGAAGTGGTTATACACGTTCAAGAATGCATTCTGCATCGTTTGGAGGTCTTGGAGACCGAATTTGACTAGATTTGACCATGAGTTGACCATGGTTGACCAAGTTGAAATTTTGATAGTTTGATGTAAGATAATCAGTTAAGTTGAATACTAGATTTTTGTGATGATTGAAGGTCGAATATGCAAGTAGTTAATAATATGAATGATCTCAGATTTGAATTTTGATCCCGAAAAAGGATTCTACTTGCTATTTCATTGGAGGAACCTTCGTGTGAGATTCAGCTCTTGTTAGACTTGAAGATGCGATTTGAAGAATCATTTAAGCATTGAAGTTCGTTTAATCATTGTGAGATCATGCAATGAGACATGCAAAATGAAATGCAACCTAAGACCTAGGACCTAGTCACTGATCATGTGTCGATTTGTTATCATCATTGAACTTTTTAGGTAACCGGATAAATCAATACAATGCCCACTAGCCATGAAACCATAGACATATGAATATCGATTTGTATGTGCAAGAATCAATACAACACCCACTGGTCAAACAACCATGGACATATGAATATTGATTTTAGTTGTTGAATGTCGGATTAGATATAAGCATCAAGGCACAAACGCCAGGATGACCTGAATATCATGTCCATTTTGATATAGCAATTTGTACAAGCATCAAAACATACACGTCGTGATGACCTGAGTACGCCTTGCGTTACAAACACATCAAACAGTCAAGAGATCATTCTAAATCCAATGTGAATTACCCGTAGTGACCCTTTATCGTTCACATCCTTAGGCAAGATTGCGTTCCACAGTAGGAGGAAGAACTCACTCAAAAAGACAATAGTTAGATCAAACTTCCTTGAATTTTTTTTTGGGTATCAATGGTCGAGGTACGCATGGCCATCCAATTCGAGATAGAGGCTCTTACAGTCGGACACCATTTCAATCCAGAAGTTCCAAAGATGTTAGATTTTCACATACAAGCAGAAGACAAAGAAAAGATTATGCCCCCAGTCATCACTCTCTAAATCCTATAAAGGACATCATTGAAGAGCTCGAAGGGACACAATATGCAAAAATCTCAATGCGAATCAGTAAGCATACAAGGAGATAAAAGCATGAAAAGCACATATTGTTTTCAGTTTGAGTTTGATGTTTGATTGTTGTTGATGCAAAATCCTTTCTGGAGACGAGACAGACTGACTGACTCAACTTGAAGCTTCAAAGGACTCTGAGTGGATATGACATGTCTAAGATACATTGGAGACTATAAGATATGACATTGATTGCCCCCAAGTTTGAACATTGATAGGATACAGACACTTGAGCTGATTGGTGTACAGACCGACTTATTGAAACCAGGATATGCAGAAACAAACCGGGAGATATGTAAAAACTAAAGCAAGACTGAAAGCTGGGAAAGACCAAGATTGTGTTGATAGATGGAGCATTTTGGAACAAGTGGTGCCCGTTTGCCGAGTTTTCACCATCTTGGTAGAGATTCTATTTTTGCTACCGAGGTGCCTGTTTCCAAGTTTTCACCAAGGCACTTTTTTTTTTTTCTTTTTTCATTTTTTTGTATTTTTCATTGTTTCAATTTTTTTGTACTTTTGATATTTTTTGATTTTTTTTGTTGTACTTTTGATTTTTTTTTTTTTTTTTTTTTTGTGAATCATCAAGGCGCCTATTGCTAGGTTTTCACCAAGATGTTCATTTTTTCAGGACTTTTTCCGATTTTTAAGATTTTTTCAGGACATTTACCAAGCACTGAATGCCTTAGGCGTAGAATTTCTTCAGATGGAGAACGTTGATTGGTTCTCGGAGCTTTTCTCCTTCAGTCGTTGAGAGTTGATAGGCACCAGAGCCAAAAGTAGCAGTGATTACAAAGGGACCCAGCCAGTTGGGTTCGAACTTCCCCTTGCGTTCTCGATGTGATTGATTTTTAGGATTTTCTCTCAACACTAGATCACCAACCTGAAATTCTCTGTGTCTGACTTTCTTGTTGTAGCCTCTAGACATTCTCTTTTGATATACTCTGAGATGATCATACGCTGCTTGTCTGCGCTCATCTAGTAGTTCAAGTTCTTGTAACCTCGACACTCTGTAGTCTTCATCAGTGACAAATCCATGCATTCTAATCCTGAGTGATGGGATTTCAACCTCAATAGGCAGTACCGCTTCAGACCCATAAACTAAAGCGAAAGGTGTAGCCCCTGTAGGCATTCTGATACTAGTTCTGTATGCCCAGAGAGCTGGATTGATCATCAGATGCCAGTCTCTTCCTGTTTTATTCACTGTTCTGTGCAAGATCTTCAGGAGATTTTTGTTTGAAGCCTCAGCTTGTCCGTTCCCTTGAGGATAATAGATAGATGACCAATGTTGAGTAATTTTGAACTTGGCACATAAGTCATCTAGGTCCTTGTTTTTGAATTGTCCCCCGTTATCTGTGATTATAGAGTGAGGGATCCCATATCTGCAAATGATGTAATTCAGGATGAACATAGAGATCTGTTTCCCCGTTGCTTGTGTTAGAGGAACTGCTTCTACCCATTTTGTAAAATAATCTGTAGCTGTGATTATATGGGTATGTCCATTAGAAGAGTGCGGATGGATAGCACCTATGAGATCAAATGCCCATTGTTGAAAAGGCCATTGTGTAGTAAAAGGAATCAGATCTCTCCCTGGAGCATGAATCAAGTTGCCATGTACTTGACACTGTTGACAGTTTTTAGCAAATTTAATAGCTTCTTTTTCCATTTCAGGCCAATAATACCCAGCCCTAATAAGTTTTCGAGCTAACGTTAACCTGTTCGAGTGTGACCCACATATACCCTCATGGACTTCCTCTAATGCACGTTGAGACTCTTCTCGTTCTAAACATCTAAGCAGTGTACCATCTAGACCTCGTTTGTATAGATCATTACCAATGATGACATATCGGGATGCGGATCGGATAAGGTTTCGTTTCTCAAAACGGTTAAAGGACTCAGGGATGATTTGGTCGTGGAGATAGGAGAACAAATTTTTGTAGCGAGATGAGTCATAACTTACAACAGTGCAGATCATGCGGGTTTCAGGGGAGTCATATGCAGGATAGGATAGGGCTTCCACCAGGAACTCGTAGCGTAGTTCATGTTCAGGCTGTTGTAAAAGAGTAGATAATGTTGCCATTGCATCAGCAGCCTTATTCTCCATTCTGGGTATTTGCTCAAATGTGATAGAGATGAAGTATTTCTTTAGATCATCGACCATTCTCTTGTAAGGAATGAGCTTTTCATCTTTGGTTTGGTACACATCATTGACCTGGTGGATGACTAGTTGTGAGTCTCCATGAATGTGCATCTCTGTAACTCTCCACTGTATTGCCATTTTCATACCATTGAGAAGTGCCTCATATTCAGCAATATTGTTTGTGCAAGGAAACTTTAATCTGAATGCTTTGGGTATCGAGTATCCTTGAGGAGTAATGAACAATATGCCTGCGCCGGATCCATTCTGTGTGTAGGAGCCATCAAAGAATAATCGCCATGCTCTAGAAGAGAGGTGCATGATAGAGGAATCGGGAAATTCCATTTGCATGGGTGTATCATCAAACAGTGGTGCTTCAGCTAATTGATCAGCAATGACCTGTCCTTTGATAGCTTTTCTTTCAACATATTCAATGTCAAATTCGCTCAAGAGCATGACCCATTTAGCTAGTCTACCTGTGAGGGCAGCTTTGCTTAGGAGATATTTCAGTGGATCAATTTTAGCTACCAAATGAGTAGTATGAGCTAACATATAGTGTCTCAATTTCTGTGATGCAAAGATCACAGCGAGACATGCCTTCTCTATCATTGAGTAGTTCTTCTCATAGGCCACTAAAGTTCGGCTGATATAGTAGATGGCTCTTTCTTTCTTGTTCTCATCATGCTGTGCTAGCAATGCCCCCAGTGATGTATCTGTTGCGGAGACATATAATATTAATGGCTTCCCATGAATAGGAGGCATCAATATAGGTGGATTTGATAGATACTTCTTGATATGTTTAAAGTTGTTCTCACATTCTTCATTCCATGCAAAGGTCACACCTTTATGTAATGTTTTTGTAAAAGGCTGTGAGATGTCCGCTAGCTGTGATATGAATCTTCTGATAGATTGAACTCTGCCTTGCAACGTCCTCATTTGACTAATATTTGTGGGAGGTTGCATCTCTATTATAGCCTTGACCTTAGCTGGATCAACTTCAATGCCTTTCTTGGAGACGATGTATCCTAGGAGCTTTCCAGAAGTGACTCCAAAAGCACACTTTTTAGGATTTAGTCGAAGACTAAATTTTTCCATTCTGTCGAGGATCATGCTCAAGTCTGTTAGATGTTCAGTTCTAATCATGGATTTTGCCAAGGTATCATCTACATAATCCTCCATTGTTCTATGCATCATATCATGAAAAATAGATGTCATTGCTCTTTGATATGTAGCTCCAGCATTTTTGAGTCCGAATGGCATAACATTCCAACAGAAAGTTCCCCACGCACATGTGAAAGCTGTTTTCTCTTGATCTTCTGGAGAAATTTTGATTTGGTTGTATCCAGAAAAGCCATCCATTAAGGAATACATTTCATAGCCCGCAGTCATGTCCACTATCATATCAATGTTAGGTAGTGGAAAGTCATCCTTAGGGCATGCTCTGTTCACATCTCTAAAGTCCGTGCACACTCTGATTGAACCATCTGGTTTTGAAACAGGTACAATGTTGGAAATCCACTCAGCATAGTCGATGACACGGATGAATCCAGCTTTTAGGAGTTTTTCTAGTTCTGCTTTGACTAAGAGTGCGACATGAGGATGCATCTTTCTCAATTTTTGTTTGATTGGTTTTACTCCGGGAGCAATGGATAGATGGTGCATAATGAGATTGGGATCCAATCCTGGCATATCTGAATATTTCCATGCAAAGTTGATCTTTTTCTCTGATAAGAAGGTAGTGAAGTTTTGTTTCTCTTCGTCTGATAGAGATTGTGCTACATGTACCAATTGTGGTTCCTCTGTTGTACCCAAATTGATGGATTGAGTTGGCTCAATCAGAACTGGAGATCTATCCTGTAAATGACTTGGAAGGACATCAAATATCTCATCCTTAGGTGCCTCAGAGAGGTTTTCACCTTCAGATACGTCTTTTCTTTTTACTTTTGTCGGTTCTGAGACTGCCACAAAGTGGTTTTCACCCTCAGAACTCTTTTTCTTTTTCTTTTTACTCTTGTTTTTCTGACTAAGATATTTGATGTCCGACTCGGTCATGCTGACACTCGGTTCACTGATGGAAGTACTCATAGGCTCAACTGCATTGAGGTAGCAGGTAAGGGCATAGTCATTTGGGAAGGTATACATACCATGGTTTGGGTTGGTGGAAGTTTGGTCGATAAGATCAGGGCATTGGATAGTCAAAGCGGGAAAGGCTTGGGATATGGTGTTCACGGATGTGGATATGTCATCATTGGTCCTAACCTGACGCTCAAGTTCAAAGGTGATATTACAACTCAGAATGTTCAATTCATGAATAGGCTCAACATCATCATAGGAGTCCTCTTCAGCCATAGGTGGATCAGACACGTTAAGTTCATTGTTTCGCTCTAGACCTACGTTGGGTTGAGAGACATATTGGTGAATAACATCAATAGATTTCTCTGTTATAAGCTCATCTTCTTTTGGAATGGCACCCCATTCATAATCATTTGACTCATCTTCTGATTCAGAATCTCTAGGAAATCTTAGAAAGTGCGTGAAATCAGGATGAATACCCCAAGAAGGATTAACCTCAGTCTCTGACTTGAATTCATATTCATGGGAATCAGTGTCAGAATAACTACCCCCTGCTTCTTGATCAGTTTGATTGCCTTCGAGATTGGTTGGTTCTTGTGGTACAACCATCTCTTGCACTACAGTAGGTTCTTGTGTTTCTACTACATTAATTCTTCTGATAGGATCATCTGTATCATCAAGAAGATCTTTGATCTCTTTAGGCAATTTTTCATAGGGGATAAGCTCAGAGCTATCTGAATCATCATCAGAGGGTTCTATTTCTTCTTTCTTAAGAAGGGGTTCTCCTGGTGCAATTTGTTCTATGACATGAGAACAACCACCTTTGAGATGATAGGGTTTCTTCTTAAACCCTATGCCACCATTATCTTTTTTGGCTCGACCAATATGTGAAATGGGGGTCACAAGACCCTTTCCCCTAATTCCTAGAGGTCCTTGACCAGAATATCCCATCTTGGCTATCAATTTGTTTCCTGGACCATATGAATTAGAAGGGACTGTAGGTGCTATAGATTCACTAGGTTGAACAATTTTAGATTCAGAATCCTCTTTATATAGCCATGCCAGCACAGCTTCATCCTCTTCAAATTCTTGTTTAGATACTTGCTCCACCACAAAATGTCTTTTGTATGCTTCCATAGGTTCCTTAGGTTCTGATTTAGACTGCTTCAAGGATTGGCCATATGACTTAGGTGAGATTGGGAGAGATGTCAGAGACAAGACTGGCTCTATAGTGTATTATCCCATCCCATTTTCTTTGATATTGATCTCTTTAGCAATGTCATCCATCTTAGATGTGGAAGCCACATTTTGTTGCTTGATGGAAGATTCTCTGTTATTGGGAACAAGTTTATCGGCACTTTCCTTCAATGTATTACAAGTTGTACTCAGATCAGCTGGGATAGTAACCTCCACTCCTTCATAGGGAAATTTCAAGCATTGATGGTATGTTGAAGGAATAGCCTGCATTTCATGTATCTAGGGTCTCCCTAGAAGGATATTGTAAGCCAATGGTAGATCGAGCACCTGACATGTGGTATCTTTGATGACTGGACCCACCCGGATGGGCAAGAAAATGGTGCCTTTAGAAGCTCTTTCTTGTTCATCATAGGCTTTTATGGTGATCTTCTTTCGAGGATCAATAGCCATCTCTGAGAATCCCAATTGTGTGATTAAGTTGTAAGAACAAATGTTGAGGCCTGTGCCCCCATCTATCAACACACGTTTGACTCGACGGTTCTGGATCAAGACTTCTATGTGCAAGGGCTGATTATGTGGGTGACTTAGGGAGTTGTCATCCTCTTCTGAAAAGGAGATATATTGCGGAGATGTTAGATGACCAACCATAGTTTGGAACCTGTCTAGATCTAGATCATCAGGAACATTAGAGCTGAGCAAAGCTTTGTCTAGGATATCTCGGTGAGCTGGAGAGATTCGAAGTAACTCAAACATAGATATTTTGGCATTGGTATGCTGGAGTTGTTGTACGATGCTGTAAGATGTAGGTCTGGTATCCTTTGGATTGGAAGATTTCGAGGCAACCTTCTGTTTAGAAGCAGATGTGAGATTGAAAGGTATCTTAGGGACATCAAATGAATTTGGTGTTTGTCCTTGTAGATGCGTCTGAGCTTGTGATCTGGTAACTGCATTAGCTGAGGAATGATTTCTATCTCTTCGTACAATCGTGATGACATTACAGCTCTCAGAGAGGCATGGTTCCACCATATTGATGACAACATCATTTCCAGGGTAGGCATAGTTGACTTTTGCCCCCATGTTAGGCTGAGAAGTGGAAACTCCCTTGCCATGTTGTGGAAAAGGTTCTGTAAATGCTGTGTGATCATTATTGCTGGTAGGATTATCGATTGTGATGTCCCCTTGATCTATCAAGTCTTGAATGGTATGCTTCAAATGGAAGCATCCATTAGTTCTGTGGCCTTTAGTTCGATGGAAAGCACAAAATTCATTATCTTTCCACCAACATGGTTTTGGATCCGGATCAGGTTTTCAGATTGGTGGTAAAGAGATCATGTTATCAGCTATCAGGGTCCTTAGAGCAGATTCCAAAGATTCTCCCAGGGGAGTAAACTTTCGTTTATTATCCCATCGTTTGAATGGCTTCTTTGGAGATGTTTCAGCAGATTTTTGCTCTGAAGCTTCAATGGCTTTGGTGGCAAGGGTGAGATTGTAGGCCGGTGCCTTTGATGGGGTGTGGATAGTGTCAACAACACCGTCAGAGACGATACCTTTGTTTCTATTCCAGGTCTTGTTTTTATCTTTTGAGCTAGATCCCGATTCAGACTTGTCCTTTTGAAGTGTGATTTCTCCTTTCTTGACAAGTACTTTCTCAATCTTGATTGCATTATCCACCATTTTATCAAAAGATACATGATCTTGCATTTGCAATGGATAGTTGAGCTCTAGAACAAGGTTATTGATAAAGATTTCAAGTTTCTCCATTTCGGGAATTGGTCTAGCATATAAAGAAAACTTCTTTCGCCACCTCTTGAGAAAAGTTAGGAATGATTCCCCTGGATATTGCTTGAGGTTACAGATATCGATCATGGTAATCGGATGTTGAATATTGTAGGAATATTGTTGATAAAACAATTTAATCAATTCCTCAAAAGTTTTGATCGTAGAAGGTAATCTTGAAAACCACTGAATGGATGCTCCTCCCAAGGATCTAGGAAAAAGACGCATTAGATAAGTCGGTTCATGCATGAATTCCATGGATTGTGTACAGAACTCTCTGACATGATCTTGAGGATCAGAGTGTCCGTCATATTTGTCATACTTTGGTATCTCCACTCTTTTTGGGAATGGAGGCATATACAATTCTTTGTCAAAAGGGAAAGGACAAAGGGCCTCCATGGAGAATTCCTTGGGTTCCTTCTCTTTCTCAATTTTATTCATTTTGACCTGCATAGCGTGCAGCTGGTTCATTATGGCCGTCATTGGAGTTTCTTCCTCATGCGTGATGATATCTTCGACATTGAAGTGAGGAGGAAGTTTAGCTCCTTCTTGGGCTAATTGCAAAAAGTATGCCTCTCTATCCATTTTCAAGAAATGCCTCATCATTCTTTTGAATTCATCGTCATTCTGACACCGATGGATTTCAGAGGGTGTAGGGTCTTGGTCGGCATTATGTTGAGAATGGTGTCCCTGGGATCCTCCTCCTAGAGAACCATGGTTTGTCCCTGCTTGAGACATGGTAGGAGTTTTTGGGCTCCCTGGAATAGATTGAGGAGGAGTTTGTTGATTACCTCTGTGAGTTGATAGAGCAGGTATGTAACCAGTTTTTAATCGAAAGTTACCGAGACCGTCGTCTTCGTAGATACCTGACTTGATGAGTTGTTCAAGAGTTGGACCCGGGGTATTGGTCAAAAGTAAGTTCTGAGATGTTTCTTCTGATTTCTTGTGTGAAGAAGCTCTGGTCTCCACCATTAACTTTGAATGAAACAGAAGAAAAGGAGGAAGACAACTGAAGAACAATTTGATTCGAGAAAATCGGATGACGCAACCTTGTCAAGATTATGATAGTTTTGATGATCTGATGAGATGTGGGTGAAGGAAACTGTGCCCTGGATGCATGGGATAGATCGCCCAAAAGATAGCGGACACGAGTTCTCAACACTTAGTTTGTTTTTGAAGATTGATTGATTGAAGATTGATAGTTATGACAAGGTTTTGACACGAGATAAAAAGGACTCAAATTGATCAAACAGAAGACTAGATCGGATTCAAAAGATCAAACTCAGAAAATGGTAGAATGCTCAATAGCTACTGCTCTGTTCGTGACACAATGATATTTTTGACAGATTCTGGAACTAGGCTGGAAACATTAGATATCTTGCAATTTGACAATTTCTGACAACTTTCTCAAATTTTTCCAAACGACACTCTGCAGACTCGTACGACATTGGGTAGTCTATGAAATGACAGTTGCTAAACTCATACGACAGTTGGGTAATACTGAAATGACACTTGACAAAACTCGTACGACTTTTGAATTCTTGAAATGACTTTTGACTCCAGAAAGAACTTTACGTCAATTTTTGCAAAATTTAAGATTTTTAGTTTTGGATTGTTTGCAAATTGTACTGTCCAGATTTTGAAGGTTATACCAGATTTGATCGTTTTTAATAGCCAAGTAGATAAATAAGCACACAGAACAGCAAGCAAGTGATTCCAAGCACGTCTGAAAATAATGAACAAGGGCAAAAGCAACCTTGCACATGAACAATCAAGTGACCAAATTGTGCTAATTCCTAAGAGTACTAATTGTGTATGTTCTGAAAAAGTTTTGCAATAACACACATATACCTGAGAATGAAAAATTGGCCTCTCTAGGGTTTTTAGTAATGGTTTGACTCTGCAACTTTTATGATTCAAAGGGGTGAACTCCAATCCCGGCGCACCAGGGTTTTGACACAGTCCGAGAACTTAATCTTCAAGAGCTGCTAGGGAGATCTGACAACCCAACAATGAACCATACCCGTGGAGATTTCTTCCACAAGGACATTTATATAGCGGTTGTCACTACCATGGCGAAAATGGCTATTACCGCTTGAGGTTCTGTCAATGCAGTTTGCCCTGTGAAGGGATTGTTCGCTACGGTTAACCCTCTCTAAAGATGACTCACAATAGTATACCACAAGGGGACTTGGCTCCAGATTCAAGGTTTTGACACCTCTTCACTTTTAACCCAAACAAAGCAAGCAGATTAATCCGACACGCTAAGACAAAGTTTTGTTCCACCAAGGTTTGTGATATCAACTCCACGTGATCTATCAACCTCTCCAGGGAGAGAATGTATCAATCAATAAGAGAAGACGCACTAACCAATTTTGATTCACCAAAGCTTGTGATATCAACCCCACATGATCTATCAACCTCTCCGGAGAGAGAATGTGTCGATCAATAAGAGAAGACTCACTAACTAAGTTGAATGTGAAACGCACTAAGTATCCTCCCTACCTACAAGGATTCTATCGTCAAGAAGGATTTCGCTAGGAATCCAATCTTTCAAGAATCACGAATAGTGTTCATAGGGCCTAATTACTATGTGAGCACAGATATATGTTCCGAAAGTAAATCTACCAAAAGCATTCAAAAAGTAGAAAGAGGAACACTTAACGCTTAAAGCAAATATGAGATGAGTCCACAAGGTGGAACACTTAACACCTCACACAAGCTAAAAACGAGTCCCCAACTTAGAAAACAAGTGAGTTCCTAAAAGCACAAAAGGGTTGCCAAGTGGAACATTTAACGCTTCTGTCCTGTTGACCCCTCCCCTTTATGGCGCTGAGATTGCAACCACGGGGCGGAAATGAGGGGCCGGCGGATTAGCGAGTCCAATAACCCAAGATAGAAATCAAGATCAATCACAAGTATTCTAAGACTACGTAATGAATCCTTAAGGGTTCACAACCTAGTATCAATTATGCAAGTGTGTAGAAATAGATCAAAAGCATGAAAAGATGCACACAAGCTTGACACATAAGAGATTTATTTTAAGTCCCAAATCAAAATATTATTAGATGAAGGAGAATACCTGGGATCCTTGCAACGCGCTTAGTAGATTTTACTTGATTTTTAGCAATTTTTGTTGAGCTTTTCCATGCAAGCAAGTGATGAACTCTCCAACAAGCAAACAAGCAAACAAGCAAACAAGATATGCAAAATATATTCAACTTATGAAAACCATAGGGTTAGCTCTAAAAATCAATTATTATCAGTAATAATAGCCAGAAATCAACCCAAATGACAACTCATATCATTCATTGAACCATGTAAAAAAAATAAGTGCATACCCATCACAAAACTTTATTTTTTTTTGCTGCATTTGACCTAGTCAACAAGATCTAATTTTTTTGATATGATTTTGGCCACAAAAATAGAAATTCAGAATAGAGACCCCTGCTAAAAAACAGAGAGCTTTCCAAAAATGCAAAAATTTTAGAAAAACCTCTTCATTTGTGCCCTAGAGACCCATTTTATCAATACAGACCAGTTTTTGTAAATTGACAATTTGAGCTATGATATCCTATCCAAATTTAAAACACAAAGAATGGACCCCCTGTAGAATTTAAAGAGCTTTCCGAAAATATAAAATTTTTTGAAAAATATGCTGATTTGTGTCAGATATTAATTTTTTCCGGAATTTCAAGAAAAAATTATTAAAAATTCAAAACATCTCAGAAAATTCTAAATTTTTTACTGTAGCTTCCATGACATGTCACCAACCTGCAAAAAAATTTCAGATCAAAATTCCAAGCCGTCTGGGAGATAAAATTAAATCTTTGAAACTTTGGGGTTTTAGCTCCCAAAAAAATCAAAACCAGCATGCAAAGGTGGGTTGCCCCACGGTGGGCGCCAGAAATGTGTGTGTGAAAATTGTACCTAATCTATAAACACAACACTCAGTAAAACATTAGAGGTTAGCAAAAATCAAAATCATGCAAAATTGAAAGCTATCTAACCAAGCGATTTACTGCCTTCTAATAGGTGCGAGATTAATGTTCTCAGATTATTATCGAGATCAGTGACCTAGACGACACCTAAATGAAGGATTTGAATGCAATTCTAGATATGGAATAAATGCAATTAATCTATATTTTTGATATTTTCTATGCAATAAGAATGATAAAAACTGATATGAAATCTATGCTAAATGAGATTGATATGCTATGAATGCTATTGAAAATTGATATGCTATGAATCTAACAATGATATGAAATATGAATGCAAAAATAAGATTGATCTCACAAAGATGTCGATTCGCAAGAGCTTTGATTCTTCAATTCCAATTCTCCAGCGTGATTGTGCAAAATATGAGATGATTTGTGAAGAGCTGAAGCCTTAATTTATAGAAATCCAGGGCTTTGGAGGTGCATGAATAAAAGCCATAAATCACTCAAATTAACTCATCTTGATTTTTGAGTTATCTGATCATAAAAGATAGTTAATTCTCAAAATCATGCAAAAACATGCAAAAACAGCTTTTTAACTCAAATTAGAGTTTAGATCAGCTTTTTGAACTCCAAAAGGATGTTGAGTTCCAAAAAGTCAATAACTTGCATTGATTTTCTGATTTGGAGTTTAACTGTTTCTTTTGAATATGCATAATAATTAAGAATTAAATAAATAAATAAAGTGATTTATCCTCAACTCAACTGATTTTTGAAAATAAATAATTAATTTATGGGTTAATTAACTATTTATTCAAACTTTTATTAAAAATTATATTATTAAATAATGACAACATGCTTTAATTAATTAAATAAGAATTTAATCAATTAAAGATAGGAATTTTGATTTATTGTCAAAATTAAATAATACAATTAATAATAGATAGAATTAAATTTAATTACATAATTAAGTGGCAAATATTAAATCTAATTAATTAAATATGAAAATATTCAATTAATCAAATTTTAGGATAAATGTGATTTATTGCCAAATAATTATAAAATTAAAGATAATTAAGATAATTAGGAATATTACTAGGAATATTCTCCGATGCAAAATTTAAGATAATCAATTAGATTTGATGATGTTTAGATGTGCCTTAGATTAGGACTTTGATGTCGATTTCATATGATTTGATGATATAGGAGGTTAATGAACTTATAGCCCATTTTTGGGGTATTACAGGTGCATACACCATTTTTTACTTCCTTGTCTAGCATGCACACCCCACTTGGCATTTACATTTGGTAAAAACCTATGGGATCCCATTTTCTCCACATTATTATGCATACTTCCTCTTGAAAAGGAGTGAAGATGAGTGTTCGTGTATGCTTTTTGTCCACCACCAAGGTCACTTCTTACATATGATTTCATTGTGATGCTTCTTGATGTTCTTTGGATATCATCACGAGTCATAGATTGCAGACAAGGGGCCCTTATCATATCGACATCATTTGGAAAAGTTGTCTTAGAATCCGAAGAGGCTACACCTTCAAATCTAAAGGAACCACCAACATCATCTCTAGATTTACCTTCCTCAAATTTAGATAAATTAGTTTTCCCATTCCATTGGGATGTACTTAGCATTTGAAAACATTAAGCCATTCTAACACTGAGACCAAAAATTGGCACTATGATCTTGTACTTCCATTGTATACTTCCTTAGAAAAACCTCATCTTGAAATTATCAGCAACACAATGATTTGCCTATAGGAACTGTCATATCCTTGAATCCAAACTTGCAAGAAAACAAAATAGAACACATAGGTAATGGTGGTTTTTTTGGTTTTACATCCACATTTACCCTCTATGTATCCAAATGCAATTACCTGATGAAGTATGACCATGGTGCATTAAAATTTTAATCACATCATTCAGTAAATTGGGCCTTTTGTAAAACTGACCAATAACACTAATTGGCCTCCAGAACTAGCCTTAAAAATTGACCAAAATGTTGGAAACTACAATTGAAGCAATTTTTGTATTGTCATTGATGTCAAACCTTAACTAGTAAGACCATTGCTATCTAAGAAAGTACTATATGTATTTGATTGTTGAGAAGGATTAGGGGAAAGGTGATAACAATAGCACCTAAGGAAAGGTTGAGTTATCTTGATACTTCAATGAGTACTTGATTATATGGCACAATGATAAGATAATGTATTGTTTATCTAAGTAAGAAGCAAGACTAAACTAGTAAGCTTAACTAAGTAAAAGTGAAGAAATCTAGTTTAAGTGGAGTGATGTTAGTGTCGACCAAGCGAGTAAATGTCATGTAAATTTAGTGTTGACTGAACATCAGTTTATTGTCGAGGAAGACAGTATTAGCTGAGGAAATAGTTTCAGTGGTGACCAAGCTACATAGTGATGATAGAGGAGTTGAACACAGTATTGATCGAGTGTCAGTAATTTACATTTGAGGAAGAATTCAGATTCCTAGCCGACATAGTTGAATTCTTGGATTATGTAAATCATGTTGACTTTATTTATTGAATTTATGGAAGCATTTGATGCACTGTAAACCATTTTATTGTAATTTCATAAAGAGATTAGAGATGTTTCTAGAAGGATGGATGAAGAACATAAAGTTGGAAAGATTCAATCAATCTGACCTAACCCTAAGATCTACGGAGGAGATTCAGTGACAAAAGCTGGATCTACCTATCAAAGAGGTATTAAGGAAACCTAAGTGTGAGGTTGAAGTAGTATGCTGGAGTTGTTAGTCTTATTGACTGAATAAGTAGAAAAGGCTGAAGGAGAAGGAGTTGTGATTGCTTGAAGGGATTTCTGAGCAGATTAGTGATGGAGATGGAAATGGATCTTAGTCAGTAAGCCAGCATATATATGTAAGAATTGGATCTATTATTTGCAAAGTGAGTTATATGTTTTCAGATCAAACACTGCTATTACTTTCTAACCATTGTATCAGTTTAAATCCTTTAATCAAGGTTGACCTAATAGTCATTGTATAAATCCTTTGAACAAGGTTTCATTCTATTGGAATGTACTTAAGTGCTTTAACAAGGCACACTCCTAATAGGGTGGTTGAAATCCTTTAACCAGGTCACACCTAGAAGTGTGTTTTTAAACCTTTTACAGGGTTTTCTTTTCACAAAGCTCACTCAGAAGAGTGAAAATATCAGTAGCATGTTACAAAGTGGTTTTTCCTAAATTGGGTTTCCACTATAAATCCTAGTGTCAATACTTGTGTGAATGTTTTAGTTTGAACATTTCTATTTTTTGCAAGTTGTATACTGTTGGATAGTGGACTGCACTATTATATGTTTCTGATATACATTATGTAATGATTGAGTAGCTTTTTGTTGTTAGATCAGAGTTGTTGAAGTGTTTAAATTTTTTTTTTGTACATCTAGACTTGAGAACAACTGATTCACCCCCCCTCTCTATTGTTCTAAATCATATTAACACAAAAGCCCTCACAGGAACACGCCATCAGGTATACACATTTAATTCCAACATGTTAGCATACTCGCCAAAGGAGATTGCACCGAAATTCCTAGGTCACAAGATATTAATGACCAAACTTGGCCTTTGGAAAACTGAACCTGTCCGCACTACCAGAACTACATAAGTCACCTCTAGAATTGGCTCTGAAAAATTTCCAACTCAAACCTTCATGAACCAGCAACTTGGAGACCAATTCACTTCCATACAAGGTATAGGAATCCATCATTAGTATTTTCTCAAGATCAACATGTGAATTATCATAAAACAAAAAAGTCAGCTCAATAGATATATTCTAGACAAACTAGGTGAAATATGTAGAAATTGGGTTTAGAATTGGCTTAGGAAAGTGACCAGATGGATTGGCAAAGACAAAAAAATCTTTAGGCAAGTACACCTCCAAGTCTATAGTGTAGGGAAACATTCAATCTTACTTGACCTTGAACCCTATGAAAACTACAAAGCCTCAAAGTAGGCCACTTACAAAACTAGACTATGCACACCCAGAGATTTTTAACAATTTGCAAATAAAATGGCTCTGACAAATAGGTCAAACAGGCACATAGGCGGATAAAAATGGTCATGAACATACTCTCTCATTCCTACAGCATTATGCAACAACCCACATGTTATGACTATTCACAGGGAAAAAGATGCAAACCTCCAAAGTGGGCTACTTAGTGAAATTTTGGAAAGATACAAAATGCAGATTTTCTAGGAACACCTTTAAATAGCCACTTCAAAAAACTTATCAGATCTGAAACCTAGGACCTCAAACCTATTACATATGTTGAATGATAGGTGATGAAAAACATATCCAAGTGACTCATCATGAAAATCAATAGGCCCCTTTTTAAATGCACTCAAACTATGCTTCCTTTTGAAGACTTTCAAAGCACCGATCTAAGACTTAGAGAAAATTTCAAAATATAGAGTCAAAATAGATTCTAATTTTTTGAGCTCCAACAGACTCCATGGAGGATTTGGAATAGGAAGAATATATGAATGTCTACAAATCTCTCTCTCTCTCTCTCTCTCTCTCTCTCTCTCTCTCTCTATTTGTGTGTGTTTTAAAAAAAAATATTATATTCAATTTTTTTTATTAAGTACAAACATGATTTGAAAGGTCCCAAAACCTTATACAAGAGCATAAAAATATATAGCAATGAAAGACAAATACAACTATGGTGCCCCACCAAAAAAACCAAAGGAACTAACCATAGTTCCTACCAAGTGAAACAAAAAAACAAAACAAAGGGCAATCAAGAATTACATTTTTTCCCATCCTTATGAGAACATAAATTCATATCAAAAGAAGTCATGGAAGATTTAAATTTCTTTCCCTTAACTATTGTCCATCCATCCTCCACCTTTTCAACAGCCTTCTACCAAGCCAAAGCAGAGCAAGAAGAGCCCACTAAAAGGCAAGTCGAATCAAAAACCACAGGAGGGATAGGATTAGTATCCTGACTAGAGACAACATTAACCATCTAGTTAGGGATAGTAGTACCAACACTAGAAGGGGCAGAAAAAATAGTCTGAATTAAAGCTACATCAAAGACAACATCTGTAGCTTCTAAGATAGCTTCAGAAGCAACAGAGGCAATCACAAAAACACCAGCCAAAGTATGATCAATCTGAGGAGAGAAAGCAATTGAACCCCCTTCCTTAGTATTTTTGCAGACCGTATAATGGTGCTCAGAAGCCCCCAACCACCAAGTAGGCAATTTATTCAATTTGACCTTTTTAGATAAACACCACATAGTAAGATAGTTAGTCTTGTGGTACTTCCTATACCAGAATGGGATTAATCCAAATTCTGAGTCCAAGAACCCAAGGGAGATGCCAAAGTTATCATCTTAGGAAGACCCTTGGAAACATCAACCTCCATAAGAATACAAGTATATGTCATCTTAAAAATTTCAGAGGAGTCCAAATACACCATTTGGAAATCCCCAATAGCCTCACCCAAAGATTCCAAAAACAAGTCCAACCAAAGATGAAGAGGAAGATTTGGCAATCTTACCCATATGGGCATTTTATTGAAGGATTTAGTAAGAGGGTAAAACCCCTAATACCAAAGTTTGGCCATTAGGGTAAAACACTCCTCCCAAGTGAAACAACTATTGCATAAAATAGATTTCCTATCTTCAACATTTTCAAACTTTACAATAAAAAAACCCCTTGCTACAGGGTATATCTATACAACATCATTTAAAATGGGTTCCTAATGATTGAAAATATAAGCATGTAAATCAAAGAGAGAGGTCCAAAAACTCCTAAAATGGAAAATAGCAGCATTGGAGGAGAAGTCATCCATAGTTTTTGAGATCTCATCAACTGTATCAACATCAAGACTAATCACAAGGGGTTTATTTACAAAAATAGCCCACACAAGAGGAGAAGACCAAGATCCACCTACCAGCATGGGTAGGACCATGTATGCCAGCTTCAAAGGCAGCCACATTCGCATAGGAGATCGCAGAACTAACAAAGGTAGATGCAGCAAACCCCAAAACCCTCGAAGAAACATGCCCACCCCCTAGAGAAGGCCCATGAACAACCACCACAACAAGGGCATCATACCCAAATGAAAGGGAAAACACATCACCAGTAAGCATCGATGCAACAAGAATTGCAACCCCAAACGACCATACTTGAGAAGATGTAGTAGATGACAATCGGGCCTGAGAAGATGCAGTAGGAGCAACCCCAGACAGTTGGTCTTATGTGAAATTCAAATGGGTGAAAGAAGTTGTAGAGGTGGGAACAGAAGTCATCACTAGACCTTTGTGTTATTATATTCAATTGTTTGTACTGTATTCTTTGTTAATTAAGTCTTTTTTATTAGGAAATGGGTGTTTAAAATATGTTTTGGGATAATATGGAAGAATGATGGATTGATGGTAGAATTAATCCTTTTGAAATTCCTTTCTCAAAGGTTTATTTTTGATAGTATGGATGTAAGAGAGTTCATTTGTCTATATATTTATGGTTTAGGAAATTTTAGGAATGTTTAGGAGGGATTAGGAAGTCATGTAAGTGAGTTTCCTTTTTGAATTTTTATGTTGTTTTCTATCAATGTTTTGTTCATAGTTTTAGTTTTTTATTAAATGGGGGGATGTTGTGAGTTGGATAGGGGATCTGGATGTGGTACTAAGAGACCTTAACTAGGTCTATCACAAAGAACCTTCCCTGAACCCTCTTCATACTTTATCAAGGCCACAAATTCAATTTGGAAATAATTCTAAATTTTTTTAAGTAGGATCTCATACTTGTAAATATTCATGGCCATGAATACTCATACTACCCTATGGGAGTACTTGCATCAGCCTATTAGAATACTCATGTGAGAATATAGAGTTATAGGGTTCAATTTGGGCACTTTCTAGCATGGGTTTTGGTCTGCATCTTCTAGTTTTGTGTCCTGGTCCTTGTTTGTATTTATTTATGTATCTGAATGTTTAATATACTACATGAGGTTATCATAAAGTTTTAATTAAGGTGTATTGTGTTTGACATCCTTTTTTCTTACTCTCATTTTACATATGCTTAAGGTTAGGACTCATTGTGAGGGTCTGAGTACACAAGAGAATTTCTTAAACCTATGGAATATATTTTTTGAAGTGTATTAATTTTCTTTATGGCATGTTTTGGGTAGGTAACTACGTACCCTAGGTGAGTGTCTCACCATAGGTGTTGGTAAACAAAGTGGTTACTAGAGGAGCCAATGGTTGAGCTCTTAATCAAGTGATGACCATAAAATAAACATGGGTGAGGGTCTCTAAAAGGTAATAAAGATATCTAATGTTATATTCCACATAAACCTGTTGGAGTACTGAGACCATGGGTAACTACCAAGGTGGATCCTTAACATAAAAAGGGAACTATGGTTACATGCTTTCTAGGGTGGATCCCAATAGACAGGTTATGTGATAACACTCACCTAGATGGTATTCTATAAACTTAACCTTTATATTGTAGCATGGTGATATTTTGTATGTCTTTAACTTTTCTCTTTTGGTATTTGAGTGAATGGTTTCATTTTCCTTAGATTTCCTTAGGCCTTGTATGTACCTTTGTTCTATCTCCTAGCATGAGGGTGGGACTTCACAAGTTCCACATGGTTGGGTGGAAAATATTTTTTGAAGTGTTGTTTATGGTTTGTATTTTGGCTTGGATTCCAAGTTTGGGTGGTGATGAAGATTTCCACTTTTGTATCATGTACTTCTATCTATTTTCATTCAAAATGTAAAGATCTATTTTAAGCCTTCTGGAAAATTTGATGTAATTGTATTGGAAATTGAAAGAAATAAGCAATGTATTTGGAAAGGGTAGATTTAGCAGTATCAAAATGGGAATTTTTATTGGTAACCTAGAATAATGTAAAAATGGTTTATAATTGTGTATTTTATATCCTATTTCTCTTATGAATCTTGAAATGAAAATTGAAAAGTAAGGATTTTAAGTTGCAAGTTTATCTATGTTTTGTAAAGAACAAATGAATTATATGTAGGACATGGTTATTTAAGAAAGAATATAAAAGATGAAGGGATAAATGTACTTAAGATAATGAAGGAATTCATATGTTACTCATTAAGTTGGTTAATTAAATCAGTGGTTAAATTAATAATAGTATCAAATGTTAAGGGGACCTTTAAGGACATGTTTATATGTAGTATTATCAAATAAGATCTTAGTAATGATAAAAAAAAAATCTTTTCTTTGTACTTTAGACCTTTTCCTTATGGGTTCCTTGGCGGGGACGTTATAGAAGAACAACCTCAATAAGTAGAGGATCTACAATTATGTAACTAGAAATAAAAAATACAGTTAGTTAATTAAAAATTAAAACAATAATAATGAAATATCCCATAAAATACATGCAAAAATATCCTAACAAAGATTATCTATAGATTGTAAACCTAATTGTGGGATCAATTTTTAATATATATAAAGTGAGAAAGTAAACTTAAAAACACTAAATCATCACAATTGTAAAATATTAAATTGTCACTATTTCTCCCCTTTTTATGAAAATCCCAAAGAAGGAATATCCAATATGGCTACAAGAATGAACATATGGTGCATGGGTGTACGAAAAACACTAATGCACACTAGATCCATTAATGGTAGTCAAGAATGCAAACAGTGCCAAGAGGGGTAGAAATAGGCACAAAACGCTCCCCCTCACTCCATGATATAGAGTAATCACTTGTAATAATGATGAGTTATGTATGTACTATGAAACCAAAAATATATATCATCATTGTCAAAAACATCCATTGTAATCAAGTCATATTAAGCTAATTATGAACTCTCATAGAGTACTAGTTATCGATATACTTTCATCCTTGTATTAGAAGGATATTGATAATATATCAATGAAACATTAATAGCTTATCAAATTTTATAGATAAAAACATGGATAAGATATTATATGCGATGAAAATATAATGAAACCATAATTATAGCCACTGTTATACCAAGCAATTATCTATGTTCCTTATTGACCATATTATAGCTACATATTTCAATGTTAAGGCTAGTAGTTTTAGAAGGTAGTCAAGTCAAACTTACACACACACACACACACACACACACACATATGGGTGACCTCACAATAGAGGGTTACACTTTTTCAAACATGCTGAAATAATACACTTTTAATTAAATATGATGATTTAAGCCTTAGGAAGTATATATATATATATATATATATATATATATATATATATATATATATATATATATATATATATATATATATATATATATATATATATATATATATATATATATATATATATATATATATATATATATATATATATATATATATATATACACACACATACATACATACATACATACATACATGTATGTATGTATGTATGTATGTATGTATGTCTGTATGTGTACATGGGTGACCCCACAATAGTGGGTTACACTTTTTCAGACATGCTGAAATAACACATTTTTAATAAAATATGATGATTAAAGTCTTGGAAGGTTCCATTTGAAAGAATTAATTAAAAATGGTTACCTCAAATCCTCTTAGATAAGGAAAATATTGATATAACATTTATACTTCTCATTCATACCTACAATGGAGTCTCCTTTGTACCTATTAAAATGTTTACAAAAAATCACTTTGAATTTATCTTTTGGAAGATCAAATGAATCCATTTGACAAACCCATGTATGTAGTAAGGTACTAGTGAGAAAAATATCTCCAATGAATATAATGTTAATATATATTAAGTTTATTATGACTTTGAATTTTTAGTTTTACTAAACATAGATATTTCACCGTATGTCTACCTCTATGTTTGATGCTTATGAAAAAATAGTAAATGAGAAAAATAAATTCTAAAAAATATGTATACCCTATGTATTGAAGTTCTCTTTATATAAAAAATAAAATTGAAATTGGACAAATACACGATAAGTTATAAGCTATGTAGTCAAGGTATGTCAAAATTACAATTTAGTCAACTTCAAACATTAATAAAATATGCAATAATCATGAAATAATCATGATAATGACATCAAACCAATTGCATGCCCTTCGTATGGATGTTACAAAACTAAATTTGAAAGAATCACATTGATATCTATTTTAGAAAAGAAATTATATAACTCTTTTAAAATGACGTTTTCAACAACATACTAGATTTTGTGGGAGAAAGAAAAAATCATTCAAATCAATTCATAAATAAAAATAAAAATATATTTAGAATCTAGATAGTGTAATACCCCAAAAATGGGCTACAGATTCATTAACCTCCTACATCTTCAATTCGAACAAAATTGATATCAAAGTCCTAACCTAAGGCACATCTGCACATTATCGAATCCTAATTGATTTTATCCTAAATTTTGCATCAGGGAATATTCTTGGCAATATTCCTATTTATCCTAATTATCTTTAATTTAATAATTATTTGGCAATATTTCTATTTATCCTAATTATCTTTAATTTAATAATTATTTGGCGATAAATCCTATTTATCCTAAAGTTTGATTAATTGAATATTCTAAATATTTAATTAATTAGATTTAATACTGCCACTTAATTGTTTAATTAAATTTAATTAAATTAATCTTAAGTTGTATTATTTAATTTTGACAATAAATTAAAACTCTTATGACTAATTGATTAAATTCCTATTTAATTAATTAAAGTCAGTTGTCAATATTTAATAATATAGTTTTTGAATAAAGTTTGATTTAATAATTGATTAACCCATAAATCAATTGTTTTAATTTTAAAAATTAGTTAAGTTGAGAATAAATCACTTTATTTTTAATTAATTTTTAATTAAATCATGCACAATCAGAAAAGTAGGCAACTAGAAATTAACAATCAATTTTAAAATTGAAACTCAACATCTAATAATGAGTGGAAATTTGATCTAAACTCTATTTTGAGTTAAAAAATACTTTTGCATGATTTTTGTGAGTTAATTATCTCTGATTTTCTGATAACTCAAAAATCAACCTGAGTTTATCAAGAGTGATTTATGGCTTTTCTCTTGCATCCCCAAAGCCCTGGATTTCTATAAAAAACAAGGCTCAACACTTCACAAAGGTCTACACAATTTTTGTTTGGCAATCAAGACCTCGAAATTGCATCCTCACTCTAGGGAATTTGTGACTGAAGCATCAATCTTTTGCGAATCAAGGCTATTGTGAGATTTTCATTTATTATTTTGAGCATTCATAGTTTCATATCATAGATTTTTATATGCATTCATAGCATTTCTTTGATTAAATCTACATTCAAACTCAATCTCATACATTCTAGCTTAGATTCATATAGTTTCTCATTCTTATTGCATAGAAAATACAAAAAAATAGATTAAATCTGCATTCATATAGTTTTTCAATTCTTTTTATTCAAATCCTTTGTTTAGGTGTTGCATTTTCACTGATCTCGATTCCAATCTAAGAACATCATACTCACACCTACTAGAAGGCAGTAAATCACCTAGTTAGCATAGTTTCAATTACTTGCAGATATCGGTTTTTGCTAACGTCTAATGTTTTATTGAAGTGTTGTGTCTACAACTAGGTACAAAGTTCACACACAAATTTCTAGCGCCCATTGTGGGGCCCTGAAATGGGTTTCCCTTCTATTCTATCAATCTTCTATCATTTCTCTATCAAAACTCCCCTGCTGCTGCCTGTTCTGGTGCTTTTGAAGTAGTTTTTGAGGTTAAGGGTTTCAAGTTTTTTTTTTTTTAGATCTAGTATTCTCTACAAGATGTTATTTTTTGTTTCTTTTTTGCCTTCAAAAAAGTAATTTTTTTTTAGCACTTTTTCTAGCAAAATTGTGATTTTTAATTTTCTGTCCGTAATTCCATACATCTTTGCACGAATTCTCACGTGGGATTTTTCATCGTGCCACATGAAGTTTTATTAGTTTCAGCACTTCCTCATGCAAGACTTCATCTTTTGTCGTGCAAGACTGTACTTCCTCACGCGGGACCACATCTTGACTCACGTGAGCTTTTGCTTCAGAGACACAAAATTTGTAGATTTGTACTTTTGGATTATTGATTTCTTAACGCTTACTATTTTCTATTGATTTGTCTTGATTTTGTACTTTCGGATGTGTGCTAAATTTTGGATTGTAGAGCATTGGAACCAAGGTATTCTTCTCAAGTTGATAATATTTCGATTTGGAATAAAATAAACTCTCACATGTCAAGCTTGTGTGACTTTTTTCTGCTTTCATATCAGAGACTTCATTTTGGGCTATAAAAAAAACATAGATTTTTTTTGTGCATATCTATTACACATAGTAAATAGGCCCTATGAACACTATTTATGGATGATCTTGAGAGTTTGAGCTTCTTTCACTTGTTTATTCTTGCAAAGCTCTTCTTGCCGAAGGATCCCCTTGTAGGTAGGGAAGGTACTGAGAATGTCTCACGTTCTACTAGATTTGTGCATCTTCAACTTTTGATTGATACATTCTCTCTCCAAAGAGGTTGATAGATCATAAGGGGTTGACATCATAGATCTTTGTGAGATAATTTTGGTCTTAGTGTGTCAGATTAATCTATCTGCTTTATTTTGGTGAAGTGAAGCGGCTAGGGGATTATGCTCTACTTCCTTTTTGGATAGTACCAGAAACCTAGATCCTTGAATCTAATCTAGTCCCCACATGGTATCTTTTGTGAGTCACCTTTAGAGATGGTTAACCATAGTGGACATTCCCTTAATTGGGTCAACCACATGGATGGAACCTCAAGCGGTAATAGCCATTTTCACCATGGTAGCAGTAGTCACTATATAAATGTCCTTGTGGAGGAAATATTCACAGGTGTGGTCTCTTGTTGGGCTGTCAGATCTCCCTAGCAACTCCTGATTGATTAATTTATCAGACTATGTCAAAACCCTGGTGCACTTGGATTAGAGTTCGCCCTCTTGAGATCACAAAAGTTGCAGAGTCAAACCATTACTAAAAACCCTAGTGAGGCCAAATTTTTCATTTTCTAGGAATATGTGCATTATTGAAAAACTTTTTGGAACATACACAAGTAGTATTTCTAGGGATTAGCACAATACGTCACTATTGCTTGTTCATGCACAAGGTTTCTTTTTCCCTTGTTCATTATTTTCAGATGATTGCTTTCTTTCCTTGCTTGCTATTTTGCGTGTTTGATATCTTATTGGTTGCTTGAAATGAACTATTACATGGATCTTCAAAATTTGCATAACAATCTGATACTGAAACACTCAAAAATTGCAAAATCTGAACAAAAATCCTTTTCTGGTGTGAGAGTTGAATATTCTGTCAGAGAACAACCAGTGTTGTGCCTTGAAATTTGTGCCAAAACTATCAAACTATGTCCTTTTATCATACAATATTTTAGCTTTTTGAGCATTCTTTCATGCGAGACAACACATTCTCACACATAACCTAGTACTTCCTTGTGCGAAACAACATTTTCTCATGTGAACCTGTCCTAAAATTTTCAAAATAGTGAGCTAATTCCTATTGCTTCCAGTCTTCCTTGATCGATCTAGATTATAGTAGTTCACTTCCCCCACTATTGCTCAACATCCAAATGAACTTAAATGGTATCACGTTACACAAAATGACTCTAAGTCTTCTTTATTCCACATTTCCCATGTCTTCCTAGTCTCCCATTTCCATCCTTTATCTTCTTCCTAAAATCTTCACGTCTTCTTGATTCTTTTCCTCTTATGATCTAGTCTTCTTTCTTCTATTCATCTCTTCTGTCACTTCTATGCTTGATTCATCCTCTTCTAGAACCATGAATTTCAACTATCTTGTTATGGAACATCTCTTGAAAAGGGGTGATCTCAAACTGATTGCTCAATTTGAAGAGTATTATTCCTCCAAAATCCCCATGAGTGATAAGTTTATGATAGAAATAAAAGAAAAATCAATTAAATCAGATGCCTTTTTTAGGATCATACGCATGATCCTATCATGACCTCCTTCTTCCAAATGTCTTTCATCTTCTAAGTCTTTTCATTCTTCCTCATCTTCCAAGTCTTCTTCCTCCACTGGGTCTTCACCTTCCTCTTCTCCATGATCTCATTCATCTTCTACTTCTCCCGAGTGTCTTACTCCTTGTCTCAAGACATACCATGTTGAGCAACATGATAACCCTTATGATACCTCTTCCACGGAGAGTGACACACCCATCTTTGAGGACTATGATAAATATGATGATGGACAATATAATGATACCTATGACACCTCTGGTCCTAAGATTCCTCCTCATCGTGTGCTTGTGCTTACTAGAAATGGGACGTCACATTGGAAAGATCGTGATGGTGATCCATATGATTTTGATTTTGAAAGAGACTTTGATGATTTCTATGCACAATACCTAGATGATCCATCTATTTCACTTGAAGAAGAGAAAGCTTACTGCATTGATTATAAACATCAATACTATAAGGATCTCTCCTCTAAGAACTCTCATGCTAAAAATAAATATTACACTCTCAAGAAAGATCATGTTAATGTTGAACCTTTGTCTTGTGATTGTTCCCTTTCATCCCCTACTTCCTCCAATACCCATACATTTCCTAAAGCTTCCAAGCCTATCAAATCTTTCACAAGTCCTTCATCCACCAAAAATCCTAATACTTTTCGTGTGGTTCCCTATAGTTATCCTCAAGGGATACCTCTTAAAGAAACTCAAGCTAACCTTCACTTGGCTGCAAATACTTTCAATAATGCTAAACCTAAAAAGCCTAAGTCTTTATATGCTATAATGCCTACTCCAGCTAGTCCTTCACCATCTCTTCCAAAGTCTTCCATACAATTCCAACATGCTTCCTTGTCCTTAGAAGTGGCTCCATGTCAAGAGGACTCCAAAAATGATAAAGAAAAGAAAATAAAGAAAGATCAACATCAAGAAACCCCCATGTCATCCAATCATTTTCATGATGTCTCTTATATGTTCCATGGTCCTTTTGATCTTGTATGCCCTTTCTCATGCATTCCACCCTATCTTAAGTCTTCTCCTAAGCAAGATCAAGTTACTACTTACACTATTGAGCTTATTGACAATCAAAATAACCTTACTACACTTGCGCTTTCCAAAGATGATACTTCCATTAAGGTTGGTAAAAATGGTGTTGTTACTTCCAATGTTAAGCCTATTGAAAATCAAGAGAAAAATTATGCGCTTGTGCTATCCAAAGATCCTTGTCAAGATCAAATTTTTCCATGTTCTAATTCTACCACTCCATGTTCATTTCCACTTTGTACTCTGCCCAAATCTTTGCACGCTTTGAACAATCCTATCAAAGAAGGTGCTTATATTAAAGATGTCCATGATTCTATTGAAAATCCTAATGCTCACTCTAAAGATGTTGATGCCCTTGGTTGTCTTAAAAATGTTGATGAACTTGTTGATTATCCTTTTGTGTCTTCCACTTCCATCCTTGGACCTCTTCCACCACTACTAAGGGCTTCACGTCTACATTCCATCTTGGGTCCTTATGTCCCTTCACTTTTCCCTCCTAACTCTCCTAATTTTCCATCTAGCTTGGGTCCTTACATCCCTCCATGTCCCATCTTTCCTCAAGATCAACATAGATGCATACCCTTGATTCCTTTTCATCCACCCACCCATCTAAACCAATCATATCCTGCTCCTTCCACAAGTCCCAATTTCTTTGGAAGTAACTTGAATGTTCAATACAAGAAAAAGAATCAATACAAGAATCCATCAAAAAAAGAAGATCACCATGTCTCCTCTAACCGACATGGAGGCATAAAGTCAAAAGAGATATCTAAGAAAAAAACTACAAGACAAGTATGGGTTCCAAAATCCATCATTGAAGATATTCTCTCTAAATCATCAAAAAGAAATAAAAAGCCTATGGCTATATGGATTCCAAAGTCTCTCTTGAAAGATTTTGGTGTTGAACAACAAGTCAAGTTGACATTCAAGCTTTCAAACGCTTCCACTTTGTCTTCTTCCAAAAATATTCTTCCATTCCATGTGCCTAAACCACAACCTCTACTATTCATTCACCATATTCCTTCATGTATTCCTTCATTCACGTTTCCTCCATCCTCTCACCACCCTTGAAGGTGTGTGTTGAGGTTGATCTTTCCTTCCTTTCAATCTACCCTTTCACAATCCTTCCATTCATTATCCTTCTACCTTCTATCTTTTTTCCTCACTTGCCTATTCCTCCTATCTTCCAACTTCGCTCACTTTACATAAAACCTTATCCTCCATTTTTGTCTTCCATCTTCCTTTCCCTATCAACATCTTTGAGCATATCATTTTGAATCCTTGGCATATCATGGTTTATCCTTTCAAGGAGCATTATCTAAAAAGCTTGCCTTCTTCCAAAAAATAAAAATGAATTTTTTTTGAAAATGTGCCTTGGTGAAAACCTAGAAATAGGCACCTTGGTAGCAAAAGTAAAAAAGAAATAAATTCATCCTATGGTGAAAACCACTTCCTTGTGGCACCTTGGATAAGTATTGTGATGAAAACCTAGCAATCAGGCATCATGCATAGTTCTTCTACATATTTCATTCATTCCATCTTCTCTCTTTGATCTTGACAATGTTGATCTATACATGAACATTTAGCTATCTTGTGAGCCATCTTACAATGATATTGCTTTCATTCCCTTCCTATTTAGCCTTCATGTCTATTTTCCTCCATTCATTCTAGCTTTTTGCTATCCTTTTTCCCTTTGGTCTTGATCTAAAAAGGAAAAAAAAAAAGAGAGTAAAACACGGTGCTATGAAGCCTCTTGACATGTCTACTCTTTTGGACTGCATCCTTTCTTGCTCTTGCATTATGATTTTGTGACTTATCCTATGCTAGCCTTTCATTACTTTTCCAAATGCACTTTACATGACAATTTTTCCCTAGCTTGGATATTCTTGAGGAGTTTTCCCTTGAGGATTTCTTCCCTTCATTCTCCTTCATGCTTTTGTCTTCCATCTCTTCCACTAGCTTGCTAATCCCTCTTGTTCTCCACCGTTCTAGATATTGGGACTGCATGATGTGACCTTGCTTGGCAGTTCAATGTCCATTCTATCTGGGGGAATCCTTTTTACATACTAATTAGTACTGCCTATTGATGAAATCCCATCATTAAGAATCAGAATGCATGGTCTAGTAACTGATGATGACTACAAAGTGTCTAGGTTTCAAGAACTTGACCTACTAGATGAGCACAGACAAGTAGCGTATGATCATCTCAGAGTATGTTAGAAGAGAATGTCTAGAGGCTATAATAAGAAAGTTAGACACATAGACTTTCAGGTTGGTGATCTAGTCTTGAGAGAGAATCCTAAAAATCAATCACATAGAGAGCGCAAGGGGAAGTTTGAACCCAATTGACTGGGTCCCTTTGTTATCACTACTATTATTGGCTCTAGAGCCTATCAACTCTCAATGACTGAAGGAGAATAGCTCTGAGAACCAATCAACATTCTCCATCTAAAGAAATTCTATGCTTAAGGCATTCAGTGTATGGTAAAATCTCCTGAAAAAATCTTAAAAAGTTGAAAAAGTCCTAAAAATGAACATCTTGGTGAAATCCTAGCAATGGGCGCCTTGATGATTCACAAAAAAAAATCAAAAAATATCAAAAGTACAAAAAAAATAAAAAATGTCAAAAGTACAAAAAAATTAGAAAATTGAAAAATACAAAAAAATGAGAAAAAAAGAAAAGTGCCTTGGTGAAAACTTGGAAATAGGCACCCTGGTAGAAAAAATAGATTCTCTACCAAGATGGTGAAAACCTGGAAAACATGTACCACTTGTTCAAAATTGATCCATTTATTAGTGCAATCTTGGTCTTTTCCAACTTTCAGTCTTGCTTTAGTTTGTACATATTTCCCGGTTTGTTTCTGCATTCCTGTTTTCAATAAGTTGGTTTGTACACCAATAAGCTCAAGCGTCTGTATCCTATCAATTCTTAACACTTGGGAGAAATCAATGTCATATCCTATAGTCTCTAGTATACCTCAGATGAGTCATATCCAGTCAGAGTCCTTTGAAGCTTCATCTGAGTCGGTCTATCTATCTCCTCTCCAGAAAGGATTTTGCATCTACAACAACGCAATCAAACACAAATTGAAAACAATCTATGCTTTTAGAATGGTTTTATCTCCTTGTATGCTTACTGATTTTCATTGAGATTTTTTCATATTGTGTCCTTTGAGCTCTTCGATGATGTCCTTTACAGGATTTAGAGAGTGATGACTGGGGGCATAATATTTTCTATGTCTTCTGCTTATATGTGAAAATCTAACAACTTTGGAAATTTTGGATTGAAATGGTGTCCATCTATAAGAGCCTCTATCTTGAATTGGATGGCCATGCATACCTCGACCATTGATACCTAGAAAATTCAAATAAGTTTGATCTAACTATTATCTTTTTGAGTGAGTTCTTTCTCCTATTGTGAAATGCAATCTTGCCTAAGGATGTGAACAATAAAAGGTCACTACAGGTAATTCACACTGGATTTAGAAGGATCTCTTGACTGTTTGATGTGTTTGAACACAAGGCATATTCAGGTCATCATGACGTTTATGTTCTGATGCTTATACAAATTTCTATATCAAAATGGACATGATATTCAGGTCATCCTAGCATTTGTGCCTTGGTGCTTATATCTAATCTGACATTTCAAAAATGAAATAAATACTCATATGTCCATGGTTGCCTAACCAATGGATGTTGTATTGATGCTTGGGCATACAAATTGATATGCATATGTCTATGGTTTCATAACTAGTGGGCATTGTATTGATTTATTCAGTTACATAAAAGTTCAATGATGACAATAAATCAACACATGATCAGTGACTAGGTCCTAGGTCCTAGGTTTGCATTTCATTATGCATTTCATTTTGCACTTTGCATGGTCTCACAAATTTCTTGAACACTTAAACGATTCTTCTAAACCAAAAATGCTAAACATGACACAAGGACTGAGCATTGTATGAAGGTTCCTCCAACGAAACAAGTAGAATCCTTTTTCGGGATCAAAATTAAAATTTGAGATCATTCATATTATTAACTACTTGCATAATCAACCTTCAATCATCATAGAAATCTAGAATTCAACTTAACTGATTATCTTACATCAAACTATCAAAATTTCAACTTGGTCAACTCATGGTCAAATCTAGTCAAACTTGGTCTTCAGGACCTCTAAACAATGCAGAATGCATTCCCAAATGTGTATAACCACTTCTCAAATCAATTAACATGCTTCTAAACTATACCACACTGACTTTTCTTGTTAGATTTCAATTTTAATCTCGAAGGGGGCATAGTATTACACATTCAAATCTATAAATCAAGTTTCTTTCCTCGGTGATCAAGACAACAACCATGTCTAGTTACTGATTCATCAAAATTCCTCATCACTTGGGGCAAATCTATCACCTCTTGAGGCATATCAAATTCATTGAGATCCATATCAATCTGGTACCCTAAATCTATCTTGTAAACTATATCAGCTTTTCGTCACTATCTGTTCATTAGTGTTATTTCCTTGGTTCTTCATAACTGATGGGTTCAAGATGTGATACCAATATGATTCATACAAGGACATTCAGGTATGGAATCAGTCACTCACTTCTTCATAATCATAAGGTTCAGAATCAGGTGTTTTGATACTTTTTCGTAATCATTGGTTCATTGTTGCTATAGTTGAAATTATCTTTGGTTACTCATGACCTAAATCTTAAATCTTGAATC